>BCKF01000001.1:2226631-2249165 GCA_001600515.1 Yarrowia sp. JCM 30694
CAGTCACGTGACACACCTCTAGGTCACGTGAAACTGCAATCTTCCCCCTGGGAGAGGCAAAACGGCACGATTATATGCAGTCTTTCTGCGGCCTTATTGACCTTAAGGTTTCCAATCACGTGACCTAAAAATTTCCAGGTCACGTGACTACCRTCCAGGTCACGTGAAACGCGAAAGTTACCCCAGGGACAGGCGAAACGGCACGATTATATGCAGTCTTTTGCCCACCTTAATGACCTTAAGGTGGACTATAAAAAAGCCCAGATTCCCATTTGTGTTCTCTTCCTCCTCACCATCACTTTCGCCACCTAAACCATCGTCRTACATCATCACAACACCACAGAAACCCATGATTACCGTGCCCGAAGGAGCATGCGATACCCAGAGATGACAGCGCACTCACACAAGAGTGCTGATACCCGTGAGTTTGTGATTCCCAGTAGATTGCTGCTGTTGTTGTGTTTGTGTTTGTGTTTGTGTCAGTTGTGTTTGTGTCAGTTCTGAGAAGCTGGGGGATGAATGGTACCAGCTCTGTGCTTGCAAGAGCTTTCCCTGACGCGAATGAAGGAGCTGGCACTTCAGTGGACAAGATGGTGGTGCTGTTGTTACTCACCGGGTGTTGTGTTATCTTGTTGTGATGCATTAGTGTGGTTTTAATTTGGGGGAGCTTCTGAAGTTGTAAATAGCACCATGCTTTGCCCCCTTGTCTATAATTAGGTCCATTTGTATGTAAATTATTGATTATTCGAGCTTGTTTCGCAGCACCCAAATTCAAGAATTTGGGATGGACACACCCCAAAAATGCTTTTTTTAAAATTGGGAGTTTCAAAAAATCCCAAAAAATCCCAGAAAACCAGGTAAAAACAACTTGTTTCGATCCCAGAACTGGTTACAATACACATAGCGACTAGTAACTAGTACCACTGTGACGGGGAGACTCTGAATTTTACTGTAGTGAAGTCGGAATCTCGCTATCTTCATTATTTATCAAAAAATATTTTAGTCAGCATGGCCAAAATCGACAGATTTCCTGGGTAGATGCCAGGCAAAATTGGTGATTTTGACGTTTTTTTAAAATCGTAAAATAATAGCACCAGCAGAAAGAGCGGTCTTTCAGCTCTCTATTGCACTGTTTATCTCCGCACTGGGGCTTCTCTATTGTGCTGTTCTACTCCTGATCAGTGCACAAACTGTGTTTCCAACACAGAAACAAAGTTTGGGTTACGCACGATTTTTTCCCAAAATCCAATTCTCAGAAATTTCGGATTTTTTTTTCCAGTTGGGAGTTTCAAAAAATCCCAAAAAATCCCAACCAAACCAGGGAAAAACAACTTATTTTGGTCCTATAACTGGGTTACGATAATCATACAGCTTAGTAATTAGTACCCTCCGGATGGTACGACTCTGAATTTTACCATAGTGAACTCAGAATTCCATTATCTGTGTTATTTATCAAAAAACATTTTAGTCAGCAAGGCCAAAATCGACGAATTTCCTGGGTAAGGGTCAGGCAAAATTGGCGATTTCGACGTTTTTTTAAAATCGTAAAATAATAGCACCAATAGAAAGAGGGGACTTTCAGCTCTCTATTGCACTATTACCCTGCACACTGGGGCCTCTCTATCTTGCTGTTCTGTTCTGTCCGTGATCAGTGCATAAACTGTGTTTACACACCGAAACAAGTGCACAAAACGGTCTAATACGTAACCCAGAAGAGCGTGTAAATTGACCCATGGTATATTGTGATAGCAAAAAACACACTGATGCACTTGTATTGCGTATTTAAAAATTCGTCTTTTTTTCCCATTTCCCCGATTTATGGTCATTTTACCCACCCGGGTACAGGCGATTTTCCCAAAAAAAAAATAAAATTCAAATTCTCAGAAATTTCTAATTTTTATTTTTCTGTTGGGAGTTTCGCAAAAAACGGTGGTAACGAATTGAAGAAAACAACAACTTGTTTTGATCCTAGAACCACGTCACAGTAATCATTGTGCCTAGTGAAAGGTACCATAGCGACGAGCCAGCTCTGAATTTTACTGCTGTGTAGTTGGAATTTTGTTTATCTATATTATTTATCAAAACTTTTTTTAGTCAGCAAGGTAAAAATCGAAGCTTTTCCCGCTTGAGGGGTCAGGCAAAATTGACGATTTCGACGATTTTGAAAAACATCACATAAAAACCAAATGTTTCGAATCAATCTTAGATGAAAAATGGGGGTCTTTCTTACTGTACCCAGAAACATATTTTTGTCTAATTATGGCATGCTGTTCTGTGTCGCTATTTTGAGTTATCTGGCCGAGATGATGACAGAAGTGGTCGACACAACTGGCAACAAAATGGCATGTAAAACGAGCAATATTGCTTCAAATGCGATACAAAATACATTTTTGAGAAGGTGCCAACCAGGGGGTTCTTATGGGAATATTTTGAAACGCTCAAAATTTGCCATTTCCCCTGATGTTTGGGGGTAGCTTTTCTTGCAACGTAAACCTATACTCAGGTTTCTTACGACGATTCAGCCATTTTTTAAGTAATTGCAAAAGTGAAAACCTAGAATCAGGTTTTTTACGACGATTTGGCCATGAATTAAGTATTCTCAAAGGTGAAAACCTGCACATAGGCAGTCTGCGATGAAAAGACACTCCGTAGACATTTATCATACTTACCAACCTTGTAATTAATAGGTACTGGTAGTAGATTTCTCACAATAACTTGAACAGTGCTTGCGGGTATATAAAATGCATTAAATATAATTGTGATAAATTAGAACAAACCACCTCCAACCCCAAATGATACGTCAATATGGAGTTCTGGTACAAACAAACGACTTGCATAAAACATGCATAGACATGCATTAAACATGCACACACAAAATGGCCTGTAAAATGAACATCATTGCTTCAAATGTGATGCAATGAGATGCTACTGAGGGAGAGGGATGCCATGCCGGCTACAATACAAAAATATGTGTATTTTATTACCTTGCATACTCTTGCATACTCTTGCATACCCGTAGTTTATGCCGTCCCGATACTTTATGCTGGGACCAAACCAGGTACTTTATGGAACTTTACGCATCATTTATTAAGCGAGCAGAACTCGTAGAAAGGCAAGTGATAGTTCATTTTGAAGCACTTACTCATGAGATTACAATGATTCTTTCAGAATTAAAATCTGAGGTGTTTTGGTCATGTTAGAATTTCAGCATACCACGACTTACATGCACATGCTGTCCAAAGCACTGTAGTGTCGTAGATAGACAAACACACCCAATTGTTCATATATAACACTCCAAATCACACATACTTTGAAGCGTGTAAAAATATTCTTGACATACGGGGTGTTTGAGATGATCTAGTAACTCAGTCCCACAATATGTGACCAAACGTAAAGTAATAGTCCAAGGTCAGCTAAGGACTGTGTAGTAGCTACTAACATGTAGCAGCCAACTATTCAATCACAGCCTACATCTTCCGATTGAACAAATCTTCCCTCTGTATCGCTAGGTTTCTATTGAGGGATTTATTAAGCGGTCTCATTAAATTAAATATCGTAGCTATCGTAGCATCTATGTTTTTTAGGCCATATTCCTCAGTTCCACTTCTTCTGAACGGAGAAGTCTATGTCCCTCATCACTATCATCTTCTTCTCCTACCACCTCCACATCCACAGGTTTCACATATTTTCTTTTAACCAAAGGACGACATCCCTTGTATTTCCACTGTTGATACAGCAGAATCAAGTCCCAAAAGAACCTGAACCAACATGCCCAGAACAAGCCTGAGGGTCTGACTGCTCTGATGATTCGGTTTTTGTTCTGTTCCTTGTGTGGTTGTCTCTTAGCGCCCATGACGTCTAGAATTCCACAAAACGAGCCTGCCAAGTCCAGACAAATGAGCAGAAATGACGATCCAACACAGCTCTGCACTGTCCAATTGCACGATACCTGAGGAATATACCGCGCATATACACTAAAGTCCCCTATGATTCCCAACCAGTCCACCACATCAATGAATCTGATTCCAAGGTAGCCTACTCCTGGAGGAGAAGGAACTTTTGCAAATGGATGAGATTTGACAGCAATCAGGAGGAATAGGAGGACTCCAAAGAACAAGCCCATAATCACTTTGGCCTCGAAAGACCACGATTGAGCATTGGTCTGAGTATGTCGGTATGCAATCCAGGCTTGGTACACACAAATGCCCCACACTATAGTCTCGTTAAAGTCGATGAGAGCAATGATACCCGACGCACTGGGGATCTCACGTGTAAGAGGATAGCGTCGGAGAAATTGCACGTGAACCAAATCACTGTTGATGTAGGTGAGAGTGAAAACGAGATGACATAGGGCTCCCACAAAGGCCCAGAGGCCGTAATCGAGCGAAAAACCGGCCACGGATGATCGTTTGCGGTTGAGAATCGCCTGGGGGTACGGAGTAAGCAGCCGGAACGCCCTGTGCAAATATATCCATCCCGTCATGGTCGTTTGAGATGAGGTATATATTGAGACTGCGTATGCATCTGACGTGCATCGTGGAGAAACCTTATTTGAGATCGCTCACAACACTGGGGGAAGATGAGGAGGGTAAGGGGAAGATTTATGGAAATATTCGGGTATATCACGTTTTTACCAATATTTCTGTTTTTCTTCTGTTTTATTCTGGTGAGAATACCTTATTTTTTGAGACCTAACAAAGTGAACCAGTAAAGTCAGCTCAATTTAACGATCATTTAACCAAGTTTGCAAAAGTGTACCAAAATCCAACTTCTGGTGAGGAGATAAAAGGCGATGGGAATATGTCAAAAATGATATTTTATTGTTCTTCCTCAACGCTCATTTCCAGTCTGTCACGCGAATGGTTTAGGTGATTAGATGCATGTACGCTGCTTGAACCATAACACGACACCTCCTAAACACGATAATGACATGGGACTGCTAACGATTATCAAGAAACAAAAGCTCAAGGACAAGGAGATCCGGGTGCTGATGCTGTGAGTATCACCACATGCCAAAAAAACACACAGCAACATCTAACACAGTGGACTTGACAATTCCGGCAAGACAACAATCGTCAAGAAGATTCTCAACGAGGACGTCAATGAGGTGTCTCCCACGCTTGGATTCAACATCAGGACGGTTCCCAGGGGTCCCTACAAGCTGAATATCTGGGATATCGGTGGCCAGAAGACGTTACGACCGTTCTGGAGAAACTACTTTGAAAAAACGGATTTCATGATCTGGGTGGTAGATGCCAGTGCTACAGATCGACTCAACGACTGTCGTAAAGAGCTGCATGCAATTCTGAATGAGGATAGGCTGGTTGGAGCTGGAGTTCTCATCTGGATCAACAAACTGGACTTGGTGGATGAAGATCAAAGAGAAAAGACAGTGGAGAGAATAAGCAGCCATTTGGACCTGGATCAGATCCCCGAGGGTCATAATACCACAATCATGGGATGCAGTGCATACACAGGGTACAATTTGGACGAGGGCATGGATTTGGTGGTGAAGGAGGTGAGTGAGAGGTTGTTCTTGTTTGATTAGAAACGAGGACAAGAGTAGTGTTGGATACACGAGACACACATTATATAGTCATGACATAGGAATTAACGAATTGCATTTGATTTACTTGCGTCAGTGCGGTATATATCTCTTACACTAAGTCACTTTCGAGCGTGCACAGTAGGTACCTTTTGACTTGCAAATGAGCCCATGAAGCTGACAAGAAAGCTGAGAATTATTCTCCGGGCAGCCTTGGAGACGTGTAGTATACGGACTATCTGATTCATTTTAGTGGACTACATCGGGCCGCTTGTATGAGAAACGTTGTATGCCTCGATCAGTGCATATGACGCCCGTATCGTACTTTGGTGCATATTTTTTTTGAAAAGGAAACACAAAGCTACAATAAAAGCCAGTAGAGTAGGAAGAACGTAAAACATGATTATTCTCTTGTGTATTCTTTGTGTTGTTTCTGTACCACTTCGACACCCCACAGATGCACCTCATCCCGTTTAACTTTGTCTTCCTACTCCAACATTAAAGGCTACTTCACTGCGCAAGTGCACCACCACGGACTCGAAAATGTCCAAAGACGACTTTCTAGACGACAAGCAGCTCAACCAGCTTGATGAGGAGGAGGAGGACGAGGAGGACCACGTGCAGGAAAACGAAGACGATCTGTTTGAAGATGCGTTGGAAAACAACATGGATGTGGACGACACAGAGATGGGAGACGAAGAAGGAGAGGATGATGATGAGGATGAGGAGGAGGAGGTCGTCACGAGGTCCAACGGCCACGTGGCCACTTCCAACGGCTCGCACAATGTGGTTTTTGATGATTCGGGAACTAACGCCATTCCGGATGATGTGCTGAAATACACTGGACGCAGACACATTCCGCTGTGCACAAACACAGACCGATGCGAGGGCTACGACATTGTGCCCTACGTGGCGGCGATCCACAGCTGTCCCGTGCATGCGATAGATCTGTCGTGGGAGCTCAAATGGATGTTCACCGGTGGCCAGGACGGGTTTGTGCGCAAATACGACTTTTTTGCGTCGGTCAACGGCAAGCTGCCTCTGACAGTGGCACAACGACATCCGTTTGTGGACTGTGTCACAAAGGCCGGAGTGCTCACTTCCTACTGGGAAAACGAACAGCCTGTCTACGAAACGGATATTAAGCCAAAGGATGGAATGTTCGAACCCAAACTGTCCTGTGTGTACTCTCTGGCAGCACACTCTCGGTGCCTGTGGCTGCTATCCGGTCTACAAAGTGGAGGAATCACGTTGATGAGTGTTCGACACAATGAAGGTCAGATCCAGGCGTACCTCGAAAAACACACATCCACCGTGTCAGTACTAGTGCTCAACCAGTGGGAAAACAGACTGCTTTCCGGATCATGGGACAAGACCGTGAACGAGTGGGATCTGGACACAGGCAATGTGGTGCGCACGTTTGAGGGCATTTCGGGTCAGGTGAGTACGGTGCAGTATCAACCTGTGGGAGGAGCCATGGTATCTCGAAACCTGGGGCTCGAGGGTCTGGACAGCGATAGAACGGCTCGAGGCAAGGAAATTCTGGAAGGTGAAGAAGACGATGACGATAAAAGCATGGGCTCGTTGTTTGGGTCGGATGAGGAGGAGGAGGGAGAAGCAGAGGTGAAAAAAGAGGAGGAGACAGAGGTGAAGGAGCAGAAGGAGGCCAGTGCGAGTGCCAAGCCGGGAGACACGGACGAGGAGCCAACCCGAAACGCAACGTCCGAGTCCATCTTTCTCACGTCTGCCATCGACGGAACTGTCGATATATGGGACAGACGGCAACAGCAGCGAGTGAGTCGTATCGCTGTTCCTCAGGGCACCCCACCATGGTGCATGAGTGCATGTTGGTCGACTGACGGAGACCGGATTTATGTTGGTCGTCGAAACAGCACTGTCGAGGAGTTTTCGTTGCGTGGAAACATCAACATTCCGTCCAAGATTTTCAAGTTCCCATCTGTGTCTGGCGCGGTTAGCACTGTGGCAGCCATGCCCAACAACAGACACGTGCTGTGTGGATCACATGACAACGTGCGGTTGTACGACGTTCAGAGCTCCAAGCAGCAAGCTGTGCCGTTTTGGATTGTCCCTGGACATCAAGGAGGTATTCTGTCGTCCATCAAGGTGGACCCCAGTTGTAGATACATGGTCACTTCTAGTGGTGACCGAGGCTGGAGTGGAACCACCAGTACTGATGTCGCACTGGTGTATGAGATTGACCCAATTGTGGGTTCCAATGCCCCTTAGGCGGTAGGGCGTGTAACAGTATGTAATGTATTATATTGATAACGAAGAGCATGTACGAGTAAAGAAGGGGGTCATATGAGGTGTTACACTACAAAGCAGTTCAACACCACCCTACAGTGTACATGTACTATGTTGGTACAGGTGCTTCAAGCACCTCTACTACTACATCTACAGGTCATTTACGCGATCAGCAGAAGCTCGTATCATCTAAATGCACTGCTACGCAGCGCTATGTATTCCTTTTTCCTCCCCTCACATGCATATATACAGAAATGTCGGCCTACTTCGCCCCCTGGGCGGTCTTCCTCTCCTGGGCGAATCCGACTTGAGATGCGATTTCTTCTTTGTAGTCCGCCTGCAGCAGCTCCTGCTCTGCACTGTCGTCGTCAGCGGCCTGTTTTGCTTCTCGTTTGTTTTCGACGTCGACGAGGTACCCTGCTACGGCCTTTCGTAGACCTGCGGGAATTGTCCATCCGTGTTCTTCGGCTATCGGCAAAAGTTCGGCGGTGTGCTCCAAGTACGAATACACGTCATTGTTGTTGACGGCAATGTTCCAGAACGCCTCGGCCTTGTCCATTCGTCCAGCCTTGATGTGAGCATCCAGAGGAATGAACACCACCTTGTTAGTGGGCGAGTTGACGGACATTGCGAGTCTGAGCGTTTCTTCGGCCAAGTCGAAACGTCCACTGTAACAGCAGGCTGTCACAAGAGTGTTGAACACTTCCGGAGCAAACATGTTAACCTTGGCCACGCTAATGAAGTCACGCACCAACAGCAGACACTGAGAAATGTCCCCCGTGCACCGTAAGACAGCAGACACAAAGGACGACATGAGCGCAAAGCCCATATCGCTTCTGGTCCACCGCCACCGTGCAGGAATCTTTGTGTGTTTGTTGAGATCAACCAGATGGTCCCTGTACTTTTCATACAAGTCTCTCACTTGCTCCACCTGATCAGCCTGAGCCAGTATTGCGCGGTACAGAATATGCAGACTGGCCACATCGGACTTGTACTGTTGGAAGCCCGTTTTTTTCGGAGGCAGGGTTGGCAGCTCTTGCAGAGCAATGTCCAGTGGAATGCTGTTGTGTGAACTGCCTCGCAAAACAAAGGCAAAAATGCCCAGCTCCATCAGCGAGTGCGGCGTGTACAGCTGGCAGTATACGGCTAGCGTTTCCTTGAGGTCCTTGCTCTTAGCCACGGCTTCAAAGTAGTCAGTGGCAATCTCATTGGGGATGTAACTATGGCTAGCAACATCCAGAGTGTGTGAGATGGCTTCCTCGTAGTATCCCCGTTCTTTGTAGCCGTGGATCAACAGGCCATAACAGTGTAAGTCAGGAGCACAGCCCTTTTCCTTCATTGTCTTGAACACAGACACTCCATCACGCATACCTTCAAACTTGACTGCTCGGTAGAGAAGCATTCTAAAAGCGCCCATGCGTGTTTTCTCGTTGACAAGATGCTCGGCGAACTTGGGTGAGTTCATGACCTCAATGGAAGCCTCGGCGTCACCCCGGTTACACACCATGTACATGACGGAGAAAATGCTCTCATCCAAGTACCACCATTTTTGTGACTGTTGCAGATGGTAGTCCACCAAGTCCTGACGTGCCGAGGGAGACACCTTGGACACCTGTCGAGCCAGTTTTGTAAATGTCTTACCGTCGCAGGGGTACTGTCTGTCTCTGAGAATCTGCAGAAACACATGGTGCCAGTTTGGCGGTATCTGGCTCTCAATTCGGCCTGAAAACGGCACATTGGGCGGTAGACCTGTCTCGTGGTTGTATTTGGAGAACAGGGTGCACAGATACATGAGCTCCTTGTCGTTGGGTTTGTTGGAAGGACACACGTGGCGTGCAGCATAGCGGAAAAAGCGGTCCAGATTCAGCTGGTACGCCCACGCGTTGCCAATGGGCAGGTCGTACACGTACTGTGTCTGCGCGAAAATGGTGTACATGTCGATCACCAGTTGTGGGTGTGCGTTTGCGTTCATCAGGGCCCGGACGGTGTATCCCATCAGAGCCGGTGCCAAAGTCGTTTTGCCGAGAATCCGCCAGATCCGCCGAAGCATCAGATACTTACAGCCGCTGGGAGGCGCGCGCGTGATCTCCTTGCCCACATCCACGTGCAGAGCGCTCTCCACAGCGCCAAACGCCTGTCCCAGCAGCTTGTTGTCTGCGTCCAGCACTTCTTCAGGTCGAGGTGCACAGTCCACATATTTTGTAGGCAGACACTTTCTCATGCCCAGACGCACACCAAGCGCCATCAGACTCACCATTTTGCGCCGCTGCTCGCCCGGAGGCAGCTTCTCAACATTGACCGCGGCGCTTTTCATTCTGTTGACGGTCTCGCGCCCATACCGTACATCGTTGCCTGCTTTTCGGGGCCGTCCGCCGTCCAGGAAAGACCACGCGCCCTTGTAGGCCACAAAGCGCTTGTGGTCGTCCTGCCACAGACTCGACGGACAGTCCAGATCCTTGTAGAGATGGAGGGCGTTCCACACCGGGTCGTCCGGGACCTTCAGACCCAGCTTCGGAAGGTAGGTTGCCCTTCCTTTCTTCACCCGTAGCATGGTCCAAGTATATCAGCCGTGTGTAACGTAGCTGTCGTGTAGGTGTGGACTGTTGGTGGATTTAGATCTCGCTCCGAACCAAGTGATCCCACATATTGGCTGTAGAAAGTTTTCACCTGCTTTGGGACTCCCCTAACCCTGAAAATGTCGTGCGCTTGACTCGGATGCGAGATGCGGGGTGTACACGTGCAATGGGGTAATAAAAAAAATGTTTTCCATACAATCAAGCCAGGGCAATGGTCGGGGTAAGTTGAAAAAAATAATTGCCTAGATAGTCGACAAAAAAATATAGCTGCCCGGTACCAGGGTCGAACTGGTGATCTTCAGATTATGAGACTAACGCTCTAACCAACTGAGCCAACCAGGCGCCACTATGAAAAAAACGGCTTTTTGGGCGGCCAAGAATTTAAAAAAGTCGAAAAACGCGCGCGAACTTTTCTTGGCGAATATTGATCTGAGAGGCTAGGGAGTAATATGGTTGGACTATAGAGACCTCAAAGTATCTTTTGAACTTGCTAAAACCTTGGTGGGATGTCTGTAGCAATTTCGGTGCTGTTGGAAAACTCAGGTATGACCTTGGTCCGTGGCATTGATGTTTGGAGGCCTAAATGAGACTCAAGAAAGTAAAAAAAGTGACAAGCTGGTTATTGAAAGGCAATTAATTCATATTTATAAGTTTACTATGTTTTTGATTGCTTATATGCTGTTTTAGTGGCGAATCAAAATGAGGTAGCAGTTTTTGTACTCTTGAATTTGCTCTAAATTGTAGCCTGGTCAGCATATATCGCTTTAAAATGATATAATGACACAATATGGGCAGTATTATTGTTTTTTACTAATACCAGAAGCTCTATAGCATTAGTAGGTCTTAGTTCTAAAAACCAATGTTTTCAACCATGCGTATCGACAGATAAAAAGTCAATCATACCATCCAAGCTGGTATAAAACTTCTTTAATCACATCAAAGTTATTAAAAATCATTTCTGTACCGTTTCTAGAGTCTTTCTAGCGATATTCTATGTTTTCTGTCAGATGTCCAAAGCTGTATTTGTGTCGTTTTTGAGAGTGTGGCTACAAAACAACTTCGGAGACTTTAAATTTATTAAAATACAAGGGTAGATGTCACATTTTGCTCCTTTTTGACAGCTTCACCGTTTCCAAAAGCATTGGCGTCTATTGTGCTTGGGTTGGTTGACAAACTGTGAAGTTGAAGCAGTGCATAAACTAAACCCTCTCTGATTTTGTGGAGGGCACAATAAATATTGGGTAAAATTAGTTGGCGTTTAGTTGGAGTCGGAAAGTGAGTAAAAGAGAGAGATATAATCAAGCAATGTTTTTTAAAAGTTGCCTATCATTTTATGAGATGGATATGTATACAATTTAGTAGTTTAATCTTTCTTACATGTTGTTTTGACGTTTCAAAAAAATTTGGTTCCCACATCGAATTTCAGTTTTTCCCCAATAATGAATCTACAGCTTCAAAAACCTGTTCAAATGGTCAATTGATTCATTTTAAATATGCAGATGACTTATTCATCATAACCAGTATGTCTGGAAATGCTTTTCAGTACCGCTGTTCTTACCCAAGCTAGATTTTGTTTATTTTACAAATATAGCAAGGATAATGATAGTCAGTCAAGACTGGCGACTTATGTTGGATCAACAACAGTTGGAATAACAGTCTGAAGCTTTCAATTTTCTCATAGTATGTCTTTGTGCCCTCTGTACACCCTTCAAAATTATTGCACTTACTACTAAAGTGTTATATGGATACCATAGTAAGTGTTTGGCAGACAGTAGAGCAAGGAAGTTATTAGATACCATAACAATTTCTAATATCTTCAATTGCTATAGCGCAATAAGTAATATCACTCGATAACAGTGCAATACCAATGTACCCCAGATGGGTAATTATGCAGTGTATTATTTTCATGATTAAAAGGGATATGAAGAGATGGAAGAGTTAATAATTAGTAAATATACACTATTGACCACCCACACAATGAGTTATCACACTGTCATACCACTGGATAAGCCTCTACAGTATATAGAAATAGACCATGTCAGCTGAAAGAGAAGTAAAGATTTCACCACCATATACGTAAAGAGTGAAAGTAAGGTATAGCATATCAACTCTTACTATCAGAATATTCCTCTAGAATACTCTTTTACTACATAACTCAAGTTTCTGCATAATTCTGGATTTCCAGGGATTATCAAGTTTTGGAAATATAGCGGATAAAGCTGTAAATTAGCATCGCAAAAGTAAGAATAATATTCAAATAGTCAGGAAATAGCTGGAATTAAATGATATACTATCTTTATACATGATTATCCAATCTTTCCAAATTCTATCTATCAAACCTCTTTTTACACCTGAAAAAAAGAGTCTTCTTTGAGGACATAAAACATACTTAAACTGGCCAGTTTTGGATCAATATGTAAATTAATCATCAAAATATTTAGTATATCAATTTATATCTCAATAGACCTTTTGTACAAGAAGTTATGACGATTTATTGATTTTTTGACGTTTTGGTGGCGTTTTAAAAAAGCATCTTACAGCCGGAATATGAAGATAATTACATGATTTATTGTCTCAGTAGATGAAAACTAACCATGCTCTTCTCTGGATAGTATTTTCATTCCCGAATATCTTCTATTCATCGAGATAATCGCAATTTTCGGAAAAAAAATGAAACTTGGGGTTATATTAAAAATAGCACTTTTAGCCTCATAAATCGCCGGGTCATTAGTATAGTGGTAGTATGCCTGCTTCGGGCGACTGAAGCATCCTGTGATTGCCATACAATCATAACTTGCAGGTGACCCCGGTTCAAACCCGGGATGACCCCATTTTTTAATTTTTTAATTTCAAACCCAAAGAACAAATATAACAAATCAGAACGCCTTTCAATAATTCTTTTCACTTGTTTTTAATTATTCCACTACCTTTGCGCTAATTTACACTCCGTTTAATGTCTATATGCTAAAAACGCTATCTTCGGATCTTGGTCCATTGGATCAAATGGTGCGAGTTTCCAAGCATGTTAGTAAGCTCTTGAAGACTAACATCCACTCGGGCCATACGGATTTCGTCATCCAAAGAAATATCAGACGCCAGCTGTTTGGCCATTCGTTTGGCACTTCTTTCAACTGGAGCCAATAAATTTAGAGACTCCAGTTTTTCCCATGCAGCTCTAGCGACTCCTCTACTCCAAATTCTGAAACCGGCAACCGTACCTGTAGCCATGCCTTCCAGATCAACTGCTCTAAGTGCTTCTCTTTGTTCCTTTGCCGTCTTCAGGTACTCTTCATAAGCCAGGTTGAAATTCACCTGATCGACCTCAAACATGACTTCCACTTTAGCAGCACAGATGATGAGAGACAGCTCCAGGTCAGATAAGCCCTCAATGAACGACTCGGTATCGGCTGGACCTCTTTCAAAAGCATCAGTGACAAAATCGTTAGCATCAATCCAAGGGTCAGCTTGAGCAACAGCCAAAATCGCAGAAGTGAAAAACTCTCGACACGACTTTGTGGTATGGAAAAGCCGCTCCACGTGATCTCTCAGAGGGCCAGCCAGAAACATGGCTTCCCAGTGCCAGTTCCAGTACCTAACAGTATCCAGATCAACTTCAGTATGCAATTTTGTATCATCACCCTCCTCTTTGACCAACGTCAGTAGCTTCTCAGGGTACACAACGGCGTTTCTGAGAATGGCCCAAAAGTCGTTCATTCCATGCTGACGTTTTACTTGTACGACACGCTGTGAAAACCGACTTCTGACTCGTTTTTCAAGCAGCTCTCGCGCATTAATTCGAGGAGTCAAGCCAATCACAGCAATGGGAGCACGTGACGATTGAGCTACGTCAAACAATGTGTACAGAAGCGTTTGTTTTGTGGTGGAACAGAATCGATCAAACTCGTCCAGAATGAACACCAGAGAAACCGTCTCTTGTTCACTAGCATCAATGTCAGCTCGATCGAACAGCGACAGAATCTGATTGAGTGTCGCGGAAAGACTCTTGTGCTCAATCCGCTGATCCTGGTTAGGAAGTACAGTATCTAACTGTCGTGCAATTTCTCGTACTGCCATCTTATCGTCTGTTTGAGCATAACCCGAGAGTCTAATGGTGATGAAATTATTCTGAGATCCAGCACTGTTGTATTTCTCATCTAGCTCAGCCAGGGCAGACTCCACAATAAGAGTCTTTCCTGTTCCTCGAGGACCCACAATAATACACGAGTTACCCTCTCCAAACCGAATGGCGTTCTCCATCAAACTGTACACTCGGGACTTTTCAGTATCCAGAAAAATCGGATCGGGAATGCTTTTACCTGTGAGAATCGACAGT
Organism: Yarrowia sp. JCM 30694; assembly: GCA_001600515.1. NCBI lineage: Eukaryota > Fungi > Ascomycota > Dipodascomycetes > Dipodascales > Yarrowia > Yarrowia sp. JCM 30694. The sequence goes on from BCKF01000001.1 coordinate 2,241,351, forward strand.
GTGCGTGCCTTGATGGTGTCGAGCATGGTTTCACTGACAGTGTCTGGTTTAGGAACTTCTGGAGGAGCTACCACCGGGGCAGCCGGAACAGTGACTTCCTCAACAAATTCCACCTCCATGTCAACTTCAGGAGTCATTTCTGCTCCAATGGCTGGGAATTCTGATTCCATGGTTGTGCTGTTCAATTTGGTTGTGTGTATCCGATAACGACGGAAGCTGGTAAGTATTTTGTTCGAATGACTGTGGAATTGATGTGGTAAAGTTGTTTGAGCAGTTTAGTTAGGTTGCCAAGTGGTTGTATCAAGTGGCCGTGAAAGATGATCCACCATGATATTTCTCCCTGGTGTTGTGCATGTACCAAACCTTATAATGATAGCCTAACCGGGACTTGTGGGCCAGGGTTAAATATGCATTAGTAAGCATGAAACTGAGGGACAAAAGAAGTAGAGAGCAAACAAACAAAAGTTTCACACAGAGAGGTGCAATTGAAGTTATTACCACTTAATACAACTACAGATCACCCATAATACGAGTTATTACTATTTATTACAAACGTCAAATTAAAAGCCGTCTAATTACGTACAGACAATTAGTAATGTGGGCCAATTTGGAAACAGCAAGAGTAGAAGAAGAAGAACAAGAAAACATCATTCACGATACAGAACAACCCCTTTAACCTGCCCAACAGCCCCTATCACTTACACCTCCACCTGTGACATCCCCAAGACACTAAGGGTGCAAACCTAATGTCCATAATTATCGTATCATGCATCACCCCACATCACCTCTCATTCATCTCAACCACTTTTCACCATGGCCACCCTATCTAAAGAAGTCGAGCAGCTGCTCACCAACGCCGGCTTTGTGCATCTCGGCACCTGCCACAACAACCAGCCCAACGTCACACTCATGAACTACACTTATATTGCTGACGAGCAGGCCATTGTTTTGACCACCCGAAAGTCGTCCACCACATACATCAATCTGTCACAAAACCCATTAGTGTCCGTGCTTGTGCACGACTGGGTGACTGCCCGGTCGCGTGTTGTGGGTGGCGAACCCTCGCTTTTGGAGTTGCTGCAAAACATCAACCAGAACGAGATCAGCTCCATGTCTGTGACTCTCAACGGATCGGCTCGAGAAGTGGCCGATATTGCCGAGGCTGAGAAGTACCTGGCCAAGCACGAGAAGGCCAACCCCGACGCCAAGCAGTTCATTGAGAACCAGGACATTGCCTTGTTGCTTGTCACTTTCAAGGAGGTCAAGGTTACCGAGGTGGATGTTTAGTCAGAAGCCGCAATCCATAGTTTTTTACCATTCAATAACCATTCAATTATGATTCTGGTGCGACGAGTGAACGTTACATGTAGTTCAGTTGTAGCTCGCTGAATTGACTCGACTAATAAATACCTCCTCCACACAAGTGGCTTCATACCAATTGAACCACGCCTTTCTTTCTAGCTACCCTGATTACAATAAATATTCATTAGTGTACATGCCATGCTCCTACTCATTATCATCCCACTGAGCCAACTCGCGCCTTCGTTCTGAAGTGCCGACTGGATCTCCGTATCGCATTGACGAATCAATCTGGGAAGACGGCACAGCCAACAGCGACTCATCCTCGTCGTTGCCATAAGTAGGCTCATCATCTTCGTCGTCATCCGGATTATCACTTTCCGAGTAAATGATGGGCTCCTCCTTTTTACCCGCTTTACGGATCTTGATCATTTCCTCCATTCCTTCAACCACAAAAGGTCGCATCTCGTTGATCTCCAGGCTTCCCAAACGGTCCATCTGCAACATGTTTTCGTTAACTTCCTTCATTCCCTGTCGACTTTTTTGTTCTCGAATTTCGCGAATGTCTCGCACCAGATTTCGGATCACTTGAGGTGGCGACGTCAGGTCGTCTGGAGCAGTTGTAAGCACAATTTGTGCAATCTCGAGCCAGTGAAAGTCCACATTGGAAAACGCATTGGGATTCGCGTGCTCAAACGCCAAAATGCGCCGCAAGTTGCTCTCCTCCATCCAGTCCGGCGGGATCAACTGGCACCGCTGCTGTTTCTTCAGTGTGATGGCCATCCAAATTGGGATTCTGTTTTTTCGAAGAGGATTCATGGAAGGCAGATTTGTACCTGCCAGCTTGATAGCGTCACCGATTCGACGCGGCAGAATCTCGATAGTCTCATTTTCTGCGAGAAAATGCAATTCTGACGGCAAAAACGTCTCCAGCTGGTCGGCCGGCACAGACATGTTTTTTTTTTCGTGGTTGGCGTGTCGAAACGACGTTTAATCATTTACGCGTCGGGATGAAAATGCATGCATCATGTATGCACGTTGTGGTCGTGTGTTCGAGCCAAGGGCGTAGCATGGCAACCAATGTCTGTAATACTGATTCAAGCATGAAGAGGTGGGAGATGTCAATATCCACGATCCCCTTACCCGTGCCTCGAATTTCTTCTTGTAACCTTCCAGTGTCCTTGGGACGTGTCAGAAGACACGGATTTACGATCTCGTTTGCTTGTCAATAACATCCCCGACAAAAGGCACGTAGTAATTACAGGAGAGTCAGTGGATCAGGCTGGTGCTGTGAACCTGTGGCATGCTCTAATTTCACTTGCGAGGCCGTCAACTGTTCAAGACGGGAGTTTAATTAGTTTCTGAGTAATTTGTGGCAAAAGTAGAAGGAGCGGTAAAACCACTCACAAAGAGGAATACGACTTTTCGATGACGATACCAGCAGCACATTTACCACATCTATCATCATATAACGCGCATTATGTGACTAAGCCATCAACGCGTTTCTCTGTGATCATGTCGAAATGTTTAAGGTGTGAGACATTTTGAAAGAGCAAAGCAAACTCCGATAGAGCTATAATCGACTTTACGCATACGGCCAAGCCTGAGGTTTGAGTCATGAGTCAAGCTGGCTTGCTAGAGTGTCATGTTGCAATCTGGGCAGTTGTAACCGTGTGGGGTGAGCTACTATCATCATCTTTAATATGTGCTCGGAGTTCGGAGTTACCAAACCTCGGAGTCGGACTTGTGTATCAAAGTCCCAAACCATACAACAGTACATACAGTACGGTATAATGACGTCAGTAGATGAGCAAGCACATACCAGCGAATGTTTAGGACAAATGGGCAACAGGTGTGTTATTGCGAAGTCGGTACTTGGTATTCGCCGAAACGCCTACTTGAAAATGTAGATGCGGGGTTGCCATGGGTTTAATACGCTTGCATAATATCTGTCACAGCAATAAGACAACAATAGCAAGACATCAACAAAACGTTGCAGACCTTTGAAAGAGACTAAGATAAAGAGAGACATGAACGTGGCAAAGATGAAAAGACAGAAGAGGAGGGCTGTGACGTGTTCAAGCACAATTAGTGGTACAAAACGGATGTCCCTTATTACGGGGACAATTAAAATGGACAGCTTGTAGCCCTGGACTACCTCTATACAATGGTTCTCATATGCCCACCTTCAAACCTGTCACACCACTGATAAACATCATGACGTAACGCCAGTGTATAAATTTTCCATTTTCTTTTTTTTTCTTCGCTTGGCAACCTTGATTTGTCTCAGAGCGCAAGGTGGGATGCCTTTAATTCAGGGGCATGTGAAGACGAAGTGCAGAACAGAAAAAAAGGACAATATAACGGAGATACAAGAGTGGCCAAAAGATATACGAGAGATATTAAATGTTGAGGCTGTCGTATACACGTATCTCGCTCTCTTTCTCTCGAAACTTGTTTTTTTATCGCGTTTATCAGGATATCACCCTTTCTCTGCAAACCTTACGGCTTCCGCTTTGGGACGTTCCGCTCGCTTCACCAAGTTGCGCAATGCACGCTGACATCACAGGGTGTGTTAAGGTTTGACCATGTTAAAGTTACAGATAGGAAGGAAGCTGAAATGAAAATGAATAAATACAAAGCATGTCCGTGTAAATTCAGGCTCAACTACACACACAACCCTCCAAAATGCGAAAGGAAAGTACCAGTAAATACGCCCCCGGCCAGCGAAAGCAGCCCCCTCCCTCGCGATCTACCTCCGTCATTTATGACTCGGCTGGCCCTTCGTTAGCTGGCAGTGTCGCTGGTTCGTTAGCATCTTCGCCTAAATTCGGTCCTCTGGTTGGCGTGCCTTTCGAGGTCCCCGATTTCGACCTGGACGAGGAGGAGGTCTTCGAGCCTGCGTGCCTCTCTTCCGACGCCTTCTACTCCGAGTTTTTCGACAATGAGTCCAATGAGCTCCGAGCGCCTCCCTCCAAGAAGCAGAAGCGATCTACCTTGCCTCTTAAACAGGTGGGCATGACCGAGGCCGAGTTTGAGGGCACTCCCGAGACCGTGACCCAAAAGAACGACACCGTGTTCTCTTCTCTTGACAACGTGCATGACTTTTTATATCAGACCGATCACTCTGCCAAGGGTGGCTTCCTTGGAGCCCCCAGCATCAAGGAGCTCAAGATCGTGGCTCCCTCTGCCAACAAGTTCACCTCGCCCGCAAAGTACGTTGCTGTCTTTGCTCTCAACCCTCCCTGCGACGTTTCGTTTGACGACACCAAAAAGCGAGTCGAACAGTTTTTCGCCACCAAACACGACTCCTCTGCATCATCCATCGGCCGAATTTTCATGGGTGGCAACACCATTGAAGCGGTGACTCCCGAGACGGACGCCTCCGAAAACAGCAACTTTGCCGGATTCGCCAACAGATTTGCGCTCACCGATAACTCGCAATTGCAAATGTACGGAACAAAGAGCGGAGGATGGTCAGCAATGGACCCCCATTTTGAGGGCGAGCTGGTTTCCCGAGCCCGTGTGCAGGCCGGATCTGTCATGGATGACACTCTTCAGGCAACCTACACCCTTGGAGCTGACACAAAGACCGTGCCCACCAACGTTTGTGGCCGATGGAAGCCCACTGGCCAGCTCACCCCTCTGGCTCTGGCTGGCATCCCCCAGGTTGGAAGCGATACTGCCAAGGCTCCCCGAGAACTCACCATTCGATTCAACGAGTCCATTTCCGCAAAGTACCTGTTTGTACGATTTGTCGGAGACGATGGCGTTGACGTTGAGTCGTTTGTCGTGAGATAAACATAGAATAGACCCACTAACTTATTTATAGATAGAATAGACACATTAGACATCAACTAAACTTGCACCGTAGACTATCGTACTTTCACAGCTTGTACTGTATGAATCGCTCCCTACAATCCCTTTAACTTACTCTAGCTAGATAGGGTTGGGAAAATCATTGCAGTACATACGATAGATACTTCTGATTTACTGTACCGGCCTAATTTACAATACCTGGTACAAGTACGTACCGGTACTGTACTTGTACAGTAGTGTCGAAATCGCAACTACGCATTGTTAGTTTGCCACCCAACTGTATTTTCAAGCCTCCATTGTTGATTTCATCACCCCATTCCCCGCTAGCCCCGTTTTACGACTATATAACAATGTGCCGCCTCTATATTAATATCGAACAGCCACCTTCTCTCAATCATGAGCAACATCCTGGTCACAATCACAGTTTATGATATTCACAACAACATTGTGGAAACCTACGAAAATGTACCTATTCCTGTGAATGCTCCTTGGTATTCTGATGCCGAGTGCTTGGAGTACTTAAGATCGAAGTGTCCCAAGATGAAACTAAATGAGATCTACGGTGTCACGCCTTACCATGGAACACACCCTCTGTATGAACTGCACGGGGGGCTCTGGCCAGAAGTGTTACCGATTCTAAGGAAATCGAGAGCCTGGGATCTGAAAGTGAGTCAGAGAGGTATCGACATGAGGGTCTATGATAGGGTTGTAGCGATTGAACAACAGCTGGAGGCCCAGAACAGAGAACTAGGAAAGCTGGTGGCTCTCTTCACAATGGCGCTGGAAATTAAAAAAGAGGAAGTTGCTGCGTCGTTGTAGTCAATATTATCAGAGAACTGGAGACCTGAAAATACCGTAGGTTTGTGTACCAGTAGCATGTTACTGTATGTCGGAGATAGTGCGAGAGCTGCTTCTCGCTGGTGGAGCGTGACGGTAAAAACGGAATGAGAGGCGGTAATAAGCCAAATATGAATGAAGTATAAATGTACTAAAGGGTACAGTACCGGTACTTGTAATTGTAGATGATTATAGTCTGTGAAATAATTGGCCCAAAACAACCGTTTTTCAGAGTGCTAGCTCCTATCACCGGTTATCTCCGCTCTTTTGGAGAAGCCAGCATGCTGCTAATATACACGCCAAATCACCTCGAAAAAATTATACAGACATATAAACACTCCTTCACAAAACCCTGTCACAAGTTGCTTGAGAATTGCTCCTTTGCTCATCATTTTATTAAWTCRASATCCACGGGAATTGAACCSACGAGCTTTCGAAATATTTAAAAATATTTAAGGTTTAAGGMCAGATGTTTACCACTCGGCCACGGAAGGCGAAAAATATGCACATCACTGGATCTCGATCACGTGACCCCCATAGTATAAACAAGGTCGGGGCATGTTGAATATGCTGTTTGCTAAGCGTTTCCGTCAATATTCATGCTGCTGTCGTCGTTTGAAGTTTTGTAAACTGTTACTGTGATATCTCGTTAGATATACATATTCCGAGATTCTAGAGTTTCCTATAGCAATCACACGACTCAGGCGGTTMGGATAGTACTATCATATTCGTATTTGAATCTATTATCCTTATATAAAAGGTGTTATACGGTACCAGTACACTCTCCTGTTCTAAACCTTGATACATTTCACTCTACAAACAGCCTACAAAAAAAGCAGTTCCATTGTTTTATTTCCCAGCTTGAGTAAACAATACCTTAAAATCTCAAACCTCTGGYATTCTTCCTGGGTATTTGAGGATGGTTTSAAAATTAGTGGATTTTGCATCACGCCGTCGTTGGTTGACAGGCACAGTGTTATCTRATTTGTGATYTGGGCCAAGKTGCTGTTATCTGTCTGGTTTATTTTTGAACCGCAACCAAAAATTCTCAGGAATGAACGCCCAAACGAATTGAACACCGACTGGAAGCTAGCTAGAAGTCATGTTTGGATTGTTGGTAGCAATAATCCAATAGCAGTCAGAAAAGAAATACAAATATAATAGAACTATCAGAACCGCCTGAGTTGTGTGATTCCAATGGTGGTCGAGTCKACATTCCCATATTATGAWTACCACCTCGAGATATACYGCAAATGATTACGTMATGTCTCATCGAGCACTCATACTACAGATTTCWAGAGTTGCCCGTTGGAATAGTACGCCTCAGACGGTTCGAATGATACCAATAACGTCGTGTTCTGATCGATATTATTGAACAATCGTTTGAATTAACTCAGATTAAATCGGATGAACGGAGTGTGACGTTTGTGGGGGCAAATGAGACTTMATTGGGCTTAAAATGAACKTCCAAGAGGTGGATTAAGAATGCTAAAAAGTGTAGAAGAGTTGGAGGATGTTTTGTGCTGGTTTCTGAGAGTTGACTAATTGGAAAGCAACAAAACTTGACGGAACTTCATGGATATAACAGTTATATGCGTAAATATGCCTTCCATATGTGTATTAGATCATTCTGGACTTGTTAAATGATTTACACCTGTGTAGGATAACGTAGGAGCCAGTTATAATTTATTTTAATTATTTTGTATTATTTTGATTTTTTTCGAAAAATCAGAAAAATCAAATTAAATAAAAATAATTCGGAGCAACCAAAGTCAAAAAGATTAAACATTTATGGACTGGTTAGACTCTCGAACAACTTTTTTTTTCTTGATTCAGTTCATATCTGATGAGTTCTGGCTC
>BCKF01000001.1:2257901-2316770 GCA_001600515.1 Yarrowia sp. JCM 30694
GATCTTGCATACCCGCTCCCGTAGTTTATGCCGTCCCGGTACTTTATGCTGGGACCAAACCAGGTACTTTATGCAACTTTACGCGGCCTTTACTCARCGAGKARAGCWCGTAGAARGKTCAGGGATAACTCATTTTGAAGCCCTATGTCGGAAAATTAAGGCAATACTTTCAGAATTGAAATTGGAGGTGTTTTGGTCATGTTAGAATTTCAGCGTAGAACGAACCAGCTTTACATCTAAATTTGCTCTAAAACATACATGAACCGGTTTTGTAGAAATTTAGCACATTTAATATTTATCTCCTCACCTCTGGCTACAAAACTCACATTTTGGAATTCCAATAGCTCAATTTGTTCTTCGAAAAACACGCGATAAAGCAGCAGCCCCAGGCGTGCGGCTCGTTAATTAGAGAATTAAGGTTGGGGACATTACCGAAAAGTGTAGGGGCTTTCTTAAATGCTCAGTATTGGACTATATGGAGCAATATAGTAAGTGATCTGTATCATCAGTGGTGTACCCTCCTCTGTTTCTGTAGTATCCTGAATGATTATTGGATCGCTAGACGTTAGTAAAGGACAATAACTTGGCCCGTGCTTCGTTTTTGTGTTTTTTACATGTGCTGGGAAGGTCTCAAATGCTGAATTTCTAACATGGCGAAAACACTGCCGATTTCAATTCTGAATGAACTATCTTAATTCTACAATTAAGGGCTTCGAAATGAACTATCTCTTGTCGTTGTACGAGTTCTGCTGACTTCATAAAAGCCGTTCAAAGTAGCATAAAGTACCTAGTTTGGTCCCAGCATAAAGTACCGGGACGGCATAAACTACGGATATGTACGTATGCAAGAGTATGCAACCCGCTCCCGTAGTTTATGCTGGGACCAAACTAGGTACTTTATGGCACTTTAGGCGGCTTTTATTCGGTGAGTAGAGCTCGTGGAAAGGTCAAAAGTGGCTCATTTTGAAGCCCTAGATCAGGAAATTGCAATGCTCCTTTCAGGTATGAAATCAGAAGTATATTGGCCAGAATAGAATTTCAGCGTAGGACCTCAGTTACATGCTCAATACAGTCTGAGAACATCAAACTAGCATATTTGATAAAAATGTCACAAGAGAGAGCGAAATCTCATCTCTCTACAGATGTCATCTATTCCATTCTTGGGTTGTTCTAACCTTTTATTCTATTGTTGGTCTGGTATTGTGTAGGATCGTTTTGGGGTCGAAAAAAACGCGCGAATATTGTTCTTCCGCCTTTGAGTTGCTTCAGATTAGTTGCGTCTTGTGTGTATGAGTTTCTGGCGAGTTTTCTGACCTGGTTGGAGCTGGTTTGAGCACATGATTTATATTAGATGATGGTAGCTAGCTATGTGGAATTAAAGAACACTGTAGATTGTGGTTTTCAAGTACAAGATGTTGATCGATATGTCGTATTACTAGCAAGTGCATAATACCTGAAGAGCTGCTTTATCAGGCTCTTCTCTATGATGCTGAATGGGTAGTATTCTGTCTCATCTTTACCTGTACACTGTACTCTCGAGGACGAGCTCACTAAGAACTTCACCTTCAAATAGTGTCTCCGAAGCTTTAAATGACTTTGGCACTCATAAAATACTCTTACAACACTCAGAATAACCGTTAAATACGATTCTGATTACCTGCATACCCTTGCATATACTCGCATATACTTGCATATACTTGCATACCCGTACTTTATGCTGGGACCAAACCAGGTACTTTATGGAACTTTACGCAACATTTACTTAGCAAGCAGAGCTCGTAGAAAGGCAACAGATAGTGCATCTTAAAGTCATTACTCAGGAGATTACAATGACGCTTTCAGAATTAAAATCAGAGCTGTTTTGGCCATTTTAGAAATTCTGCCTCCGAGACTGGTCTGAGAGTCCCTCAGTTACATGCCAAGTGTTGTGTTGGCTACTCATACAGGTTAAGAGGCCTTCCCGGTACCTGTAAATAACACAAACACCTAGGATGAGCCAGGTTATTGTCCTTTGCTAACCTCTACCGGTGGGGTTACATAAACCGCGGATGGTACGGACCACTTACCACGTCTGGAATCGAACTTACCTGGTAGCTACAACATTTAAAAAAACCTGGCTCGAATACTTCGCAAAATCTACAAGTACCGTACCGGTAGCTCGAAGTGATTTCAGATCACAAAAGCTTCCCTTCAGCAATAATTTTCCTTACAATTACAGTAAATATTCGCCAAATAAATCAACCGCACCTCGGTTCAATTCTTATTCGTGTAATATTTTGTTTAAAAAAAGGGGGGAATCAGCCATTACTTTAATGCTTGAGCCTGAACCTGACTGTTTTGGAATAGTATTCCGGTTTCTTCGACCTTTGTGTTTCTTCACGACTTAGGTTCTTATCTTGTGTTATATCCATTTCCTCTTCCTCAGGTTTGTTTAAATATCTAACTAAACCCAACATCTTGTTCGGAAACCTTGATAGCTTAACAAAATTTTCCCCGTACTGATTTTCGCGCACAATAAGGCGGTTCCGAACTCCATTTTCGGTTAATTGTTAATAAGCCTGCATCAAAACCCACCCACATCCTCGGAATATCTTTCATTGCTCGACTTTCAGAAGACCCCCACTCTCTATAGTTCGGCGGCTAAACGCGACCTGCATGTGTGCAGTTTGGTAATGTGGGCTGATGTACAATCCGGGGAAATCACGGAGGAGAGGATAGGATCTGAAATGCGAGTAATTAATGGTCAAATTGGATGGTTTAATCCCTACTAATATATTTTATCGTATAACTGGATCCCAGATCACCCGTTTAAACGGTTCTGAGCCTCGTGCTATTTCATGCAACCACGCACGAACTCTCCATGTTTGGTCGGATTTAACGAAGTCAAATTGAACACATCACGAGGTAAACACCGAGGTTTGACAGGTTTAAGGGTAGAAAATGAAGAAAATATAGGTTAAAGACAAACCGTTCGCGAACTCCTTTGCTGGATGTGTGTTAGTTTGGTTGAAAAATCACCCACGGAAAAAATTGCTGGTGGACTTCCCAAAGTAGCCTTCCGCCCGAAGGTAGGTTTAGCCGCCACTATCCGAGATCCGTGTGAAATGAAAAGCCTCGTATTTTGTGGGCTCCAACCAAGACACGGAAGTACGCAAATGGACTCCTGCATCCGACCCCATCTCACGGGAGCCCGATACGCTTCCCCACACTACGTATCATAGTGTCAGGTGCAGCTCTCGTGTTTGGTTAGCGTGGTTCTACTGTAGGTGAAACCTTGTCTCTGGGGCTGATATGGGTGTTTGGGGCGTGAGCGGAGTTGTGAGCTAGAAATACAAGTGACAGAACATCACTACAGGTGAGCCCACCTCATTGCTCGAATATGATGGTTGTTGCCTGTTTGGTCGGCTTGTAGGACCAGTCGAATCCAGACGTGACTAAGTTCCCCCACAACCTTGATGCATAAGCTTCCCCGCATAAAACGGAGCGAGCTGACAAGACCACACACGAAGTATATAAGGCTTTGGGATCCGCAGACACCAAAGCAACCACCACAACACTTCCAAAATGGTGAAAACGTCGACCCAGATGGCACGAAATGTGCTCAGAACCATCCAGGCCAACCCCCCGCCGGGCCTCGATGTCAATGGCATCAACTCACAGAACTACATGGCCTACCAGCGGGCTTTTACCCCCATGGTGACTCAGGGCGCCGGCCACAGAAACTACGCCAGCAATCAGGCCGAGACCGAGTACGCGTTCCAGATGGCCGCGTCTAACATCCGATATGGCCCTGGAGTGACTGCCGAGGTGGGATACGATTTCAAGAACATGAAAATCGACCGAGTCGCCGTCTTCACCGACAAGAACCTGCTCGACACTGCAGCCGTCAAGACAGCTCTGCAGTCGCTGGACAAGTGCGGCATCAAGTACGATCTGTACTCTGACGTGTGCGTCGAGCCCAAGGAGCCTTCTGTGCTCGATGCCATTGCTTGGGGTCGATCCAAGCAGCCCAAGGCCTACCTCGCCATTGGTGGAGGCTCAGTCATGGACACCGCCAAGATGGCCAACCTGTACCAGTGCTTCCCCGACGCCGAGCTCCTGGACTTTGTCAACGCGCCCATTGGAAAGGCCCAGCCCATCGACATTGAGCTCAAGCCTCTGATTGCCGTTCCCACCACCGCCGGTACCGGATCCGAGACCACTGGAACCGCCATTTTCGACCTGGTGTCGCGAAAGGCCAAGACCGGTATTGCCAACCGTGCCCTCAAGCCCCTGCTTGGAATTGTGGATCCCCTCAACTCTGCCACTATGCCTGAGCAGGTCAAGGCTGCCTCTGGTCTCGACGTTCTGTGCCACTCTCTCGAGTCCTACACCGCCATCCCCTACCAGCAGCGAACTCCCCGACCCTCCAACCCCAACCTGCGACCCGCCTACCAGGGATCCAACCCCATTGCCGACATTTTTGCTCTCGAGGGTCTGCGAATGGCCATTGAGTACCTTCCCCGATCTTGTGCCGATCCCGAAGACATGGAGGCCCACTCCAACATGCTGCTCGGTTCCACCCTTGCTGGTGTCGGTTTCGGAAACGCTGGTGTCCACATCTGTCACGGCCTGTCTTACCCCATCTCTGGAATGAACACCTCTTACTACCATAAGGACTACCACACCGACCACCCCCTTGTTCCCCACGGAATCTCTGTGGCCGTCACTGCTCCCTCCGTCTTCAAGTTCACCGCCCCCTCTGACCCCGAGCGACATCTCAAGGCTGCTTCTCTGTTTGGTGTGGATGTTGCCAACGTCAAGCGAGAGTCTGCTGGTGAGGTTCTGGCCGAGGCCATCCAGGAGTTCATGTTCACCAAGCTCAAGCACCAGCCCCGAGGAGTTAGCGCCCTTGGATACAAGAAGAGCGACATCTCTGCCCTGGTGGACGGTGCGGTGCCCCAGCGACGAGTTCTGGACCTTGCTCCTGGTATCCACGGAGTCGAGGAGGCCGAGGTTCGAGAGGCCCTCACCTCCATTCTCGAGGACGCTTGGGAGTACTAAGCTAGCATGCATGAATGAATGATTGAATGTTGTAAACTACGAGTGCCGTATGTTGTAGACTTGTGCGATAGACAAAATAAGATATCAATTCATCTAGCTACTGGGGCTCTTGTCGTAAAAAAGTAGGGTACCTCATGTACCGTTTGATCGTATATTCGTTATTATAGTTAAACTGTCTGCCCCAACTTAGTGGCAAGACATGGACCGCTCGCTGGACTCGCCGCCCCACACGTAGTATCCAACACCAGCTCCAATGGCCACAGCAGCCATGAGCCAGGCGTTGTAAGTCATAAAGACAAGCCTGGGTTAGTTACACCTCACACTATCGCCACTGCATCACACCACCACTTATTCATACTCACATCAGCAAAAAGCTGTAGCCCACCTGGAAGCCGTAGAAGATGGACTTGTAGATCTTGACCTTTCTCTGGTCGGAGGGTCGAACGTCTGGATTAATAATCGGCTCCAGATCACAATCTGTATAAGTATTGTCCAAAGGAACAAAAAAAAAAAAAAAGAAAAGAAAATGGGGAGATACTCACCGGATCCCTTGAAGGCGGCATCAATGTCTCGCGACAGCTTTCGGACGTATTCGTAGCCTGCGGAAATGAAGACAACAGCAACAACGGTCAGAATCATGCCCAGGTGCGTCTTGACGTGCCACCAGGGGAACACAACACACATGCCCTTGGTGTCCCAGTTGAAGATCATGTTCATGCTGCACATCTCGGGCATGTCGCCGTGGCCGGGCATATCAGGCATGGGCATATCGTGACCGCTGTGGTCCATCATGTGGTGAGAGTGATCCATCTTGTCGTGGTGATGGTGGTGATGGTGTTATCAGATGGCTGTACTTGGTTGGGACTTGTCTTAATTAAATAGCTATGGTTCACGCGCTTCAAAAATGCTCGAACCTGCATAGAGATAGAGGGCAATGTGGCTGGCGCCACCGGGTTATTAATTGGAGATGCCCTGCCAGGCACAGCTACACCTGGGGCTACTCAGAAATATAAAATGGGGCTTTGGAGAACACTCAGCGACGTTTCCCCACACTGAGCCACTCGCAAAAGTGCCGCGATTGAGGCGCATATATTATATTAGTGTTATCAGACCCACTGCTGGTGGCTAATAGCGGCATGTCAAATTACATGGGGTACGACTTTTCGGCGTTTCCCGCCCGTTGTAATCTCCTATGCCGGGTACCTTAAAACAAGGGTAAAATAAAACACACCCAGGAATCGAACGCTGGTGCTTTACTCAAAATTTCAGAACTGATGATTACGTAAGGAGGCGGAGCAGGAAGGTGAAAACCGGCTGCCGAAAAATTATCGTAAAACGACCTCAAAATCTTTGGTTTAGTCGTTTGTTGTGTGTCCCTGACAGTGTTTTACGCTGCAAACCTCCAAATCACGTGACCAACGCATTTTGCACGCAAATAATTCTCTCGCCTCAGGGCTCGGATGCCCCCAATAAATTAAGGTTTGGCGTATGTTCATATATGGTCAAAAAAATCTGCGAGCCGTGAAATGCAGCATAACAGACGTGTATCGACAGTTACATGTGATATTGCAACATGAGACGAGGGGTTTTGTAGCACTACTTTAGCAGGCTGTGGCGTATATCCCACACCCTCATCGGTGTCTTACTCGGAGATTGCCTTTAGCAACGTGCTAGCCGCTGTTTTGGTTGTTTTCAGGGTAAGGTGTTTCCTAAAGGACAAGTGAACGAGCCACGCGAGGAAATGCGACCGTTAACGACGAGACAAGTAAAAGATGTCTAAACCTTAAACCCGTGCCAGGGGGGGAAAGAATCTGTCTTAGAAAAAAAAAAAAAAAAAAACGTTGAAAGGGGACAGGTAACAGGGCCTATAGAAAGTGGCCGATAACTTCCCCTCGGAGCTATCTTTGTTTTACGCGAGCAAAGCAACTTATTCTCTTACACACTCTTGATACGACTCGGGTGAGAAGCAAACACGTTCACCAAGCTCACGCACAAACAACAGACAAAGTTTATCAACATCGCCCTCTCGAATCGAACGATAAATATCATCAGCAGCATAGATTGCAGAGTTGGACCATATTCAGACTGCGTGAACAGGTGATACTTGGTGTATAAGACGACACGCACACCCCCCGCATATTGGCACACTCATACAACGCCTCCAAACACTCGCTTACCCCCTTCTCGACACACACATTAATTTAATCACAACATACACGACATGGTCACTCAACAAAAATCAGCAGAGTCTACCGCCCCTCAGACCAACGAGTACGACGTGGTCATCGTTGGAGCCGGTATTGCCGGTCCCGCTCTGGCCGTGGCACTAGGAAACCAGGGCCGAAAAGTGCTGGTGGTGGAGCGAGATCTCTCGGAGCCTGATCGAATCGTTGGAGAGCTTCTTCAGCCCGGAGGAGTGGCTGCGCTTAAGACCCTCGGCCTCGGCTCCTGCATCGAGAACATCGACGCGATCCCTTGCCAGGGCTACAACGTGATTTACTCCGGTGAGGAGTGTATTCTCAAATACCCCAAGGTGCCCCGAGACATCCAGCAGGACTACAACGAGCTGTACCGAAGTGGTAAGGTCGCTGAGATCTCCAACGAGGCTCCCCGAGGAGTGTCGTTCCACCACGGCCGCTTCGTCATGAACCTGCGACAGGCTGCTAGAGACACCCCCAACGTGACTCTTCTGGAGGCCACCGTTACCGAGGTGGTCAAGAACCCCTACACCGGCCACATTATCGGTGTCAAGACGTTTTCCAAGACTGGAGGCGCCAAGATCTACAAGCATTACTTTGCACCTCTGACTGTGGTCTGTGACGGTACCTTTTCCAAGTTCCGAAAGGACTTCAGCTCCAACAAGACGTCTGTGCGGTCGCACTTTGCCGGTCTGATTCTCAAGGACGCCGTTCTGCCTTCTCCCCAGCATGGTCACGTCATTCTGTCGCCCAACTCGTGTCCCGTTCTCGTTTACCAGGTCGGCGCTCGAGAAACGCGAATTCTGTGTGACATTCAGGGCCCCGTGCCCTCCAACTCCAACGGAGCCCTCAAGGAGCACATGGAGAAGAACGTCATGCCCCATCTTCCCAAGTCCATCCAGCCTTCTTTCCAGGCTGCTCTCAAGGAACAGACGATCCGAGTCATGCCCAACTCGTTCCTGTCTGCATCCAAAAACGAGCACCACGGTCTCATCCTCCTGGGAGACGCTCTCAACATGCGACATCCTCTTACCGGAGGAGGTATGACTGTGGCGCTCAACGACGCGCTGCTGCTCAGCAGACTTCTTACAGGTGTCGAGCTGGAGGACACTTACGCTGTGTCGTCTGTCATGACGTCGCAGTTCCACTGGCAGCGAAAACACCTGGACTCCATCGTCAACATTCTGTCCATGGCGCTGTACTCGCTGTTTGCCGCCGACTCCGACTACCTCCGAATTCTCCAGCTGGGATGCTTCAACTACTTCAAGCTCGGCGGTATCTGCGTCGACCACCCTGTCATGTTGCTGGCCGGAGTTCTGCCGCGACCCATGTACCTGTTTACGCATTTCTTCGTGGTGGCCATCTACGGAGGTATCTGTAACATGCAGTCCAACGGTATTGCCAAGCTGCCCGCATCGCTTCTGCAGTTTGTCGCCTCCTTGGTCACCGCTTGCATTGTCATTTTCCCTTACATCTGGAGCGAGCTGACTTAGACAGACCATACGGGAGCTGATACTAACTAGACTATCTACCGGCACTTGTAGCATATAGACCAATTTGAATGAGTAATGATATATTTTGAACTGTACGAGAACACGCCATAAGAAAAGCAATATCTACGGTGACATGTTGATCTGTGAACGTATGATGTACGATAGACAGCAATACGTTCAGTATTGTCTCAAACTACAGTATACATGGGCTGACAATTATACAAATACTACAGTACAATTTCTTTTTAAATTCATAAAACAATTTGATTGATAAATATTCACAATTTAACACTTTGCGCTTAGAGCTTGGAAGAGCCAGCGACAGAGGTGATCTGGTCGTAGAGGAGGGTGGTGAGGAAGTCGGAGTACTTGTCGCCAACAATCTCGGGCTTGAAGTAAGCGGCGGCCTCAGCAAACTTGTTGCCGGGCTTGGCACCCTTGATGAGCTTGTCGGTCTCCTCGTTGAGCAGCTTGACGGCGTACTCCTTGGTGACCTTCTTGCCCTCGGCGGTGGTGACACCGTGCTTGACCCACTGGTGCAGCTGAGATCGAGAGACCTCGGCGGTGGCGGCATCCTCCATCAGGTAGTTGATGGGGACACAACCCAGACCTCGGAGCCAGGCCTCCATGTAGCCAAGACCGATGAACAGGTTCTTTCGGATACCCTCCTCGGTGATCTTACCACCCTCAATGTAGGGGTTGATAAGGTCTCGAGCAGTGATGTGGACATCCTCTCGTCGTCGGTAGATCTGGTTAGGAGTGGGCATGTGCTGGTTGAAAACCTCGGTGGCAATGATAGCCAGCTGGGGGTGGGCAACCCAGGTACCGTCGTGGCCGGCGGTGACCTCTCGGAGCTTGTCCTTGTAGACACCCTCCATGGCGACCTTGTTGGCGGCGGCATCGTTCTTGATGGGGATCTGAGCGGCCATTCCACCCATGGCGTGAACGCCTCGCTTGTGGCAGGTCTGGATGAGCAGCTTGACGTAAGAAGACATGTAAGGGACGGTCATGGTGACGTCACCTCGGTCGGGGAGAACAAACTCGGGGTGGTTCTTGAACTTCTTGATGAAGGAGAAGATGTAGTCCCATCGGCCACAGTTAAGACCGGAGGAGTGCTCTCGGAGCTCGTAGATGATCTCGTCCATCTCGAAGGCGGCGAGAATGGTCTCAATCAGAACGGTACCTCGGATGGTTCCTCGGGGCATTCCGATCCAGTCCTGGGCGAGCTTGAAGGTGTCGTTCCAGAGTCGGGCCTCAAGATGAGACTCCATCTTGGGGAGGTAGAAGTAAGGGCCGGCGCCTCGGGCAACGGACTCCTTGGCGTTGTTGAAGAAGTAGAGACCGAAATCAAACAGACCTCCGGAGATGGGCTTGCCATCAACGAGGAAGTGGGTCTCATCAAGGTGCCAGCCTCGAGGTCGGACAATAAGGGTGGGGAGCTTCTCCTTGTCGGATCGGAGCTTGTAAGCCTTTCCACCGGGAGCCTGGTAGGTGATGGTTCGTCGGACACCATCGTACAGGTTGACCTGACCGTCGACCATGTTGGACCAGGTAGGAGCGGAAGAGTCCTCGAAGTCGGCCATGTAGGTCCAGACGTCGGAGTTCAGGGCGTTGATGACCATCTTTCGGTCAGTGGGGCCGGTGATCTCAACTCGTCGGTCAACAAGACCGGGAGCAGGGGGGGCACCCTGCCAAGTGGGGTCCTCTCGGATGTTCTTGGTCTCGGGGAGGAAGTCGGGGAACTCGCCGGCGTCAATTCGGGCCTGTCGAGCAACTCGAGCAGCAAGGAGCTCGTGTCGTCGGGCATCGAAGGTTCGGTGCAGGGTGGCGATGAAAGCGAGAGCCTCCTTGGAGAAGATGTGCTGGGCGTTGGCGGGGATGTTAGCCCGGATCTCAACACCCTTGAGGATGGCGTCAATGTTGCTAGTAGGAGTAGTCACTAAACGGTTAGTATGGGGCTTGTGCAGTTTTTGGCATCGCCGGTGCAGGTACATCGGGGGGCTACGGTGGAGCGGGACATGGCCGCCTCGCAGGAGCCAATTCATTCCAGATTCAGATAGACAAACGCTTGGAGTCAGTGACATGTCACAAGTTGTTCGATGTGACCACCACTTGCCAGATGCGACTGGCGGCTTGTGCTCTGTGGAGAAGGGCCCTGCGTTGCTGCCTCCCGTCCTTGTTGCTGTCGCCCGGGACCTTGGGTTACCCCACAATACTCACTGTTTGCAGATAGAATCCAAAGCTGGGGACAGGGGGACTGGTTGCTTATATAGTATCTGTCCTCTCGGCCCCCACAGACCGAGTGGCCGGAATAAGGTTATAGGGATATGCAGGCGGATTTCAAGGTCAAAACGGGGTACCTGGGGGAAGGGGCTGAAAACATGGCCCACCAAAAGGGAACCAAGCTCAAGAGTGTGGGCACGGTCCAATTCGCCTGTGTATCCAAAAGCGATGTTTACTTGTGTTTTTCACGTTACTGTAGACCCCGATTCAATCGCAACTCGGACGCTCGGCAAAGTTGGGGTACACGTTTTAACCTTGACGACTTGCATTTGGAATCGACATGATTCTTTGCACCCGAGGTGAGAGCGAAATTGGATATAAGACGGGAACACAGGGTAGGAGCAAATAGCGGGTAAGTGGTAGGCCTTTTGTGAGGCAGACCATTGTTCGCCACCGAAAATCAGCTTTTTTTTTTAACGCCCCACCCTTATATCCGCCGTCCCCCACATGTCCCCACACTCACAAAGTCCGTCGTCGAACAATAGAGTCTTGTGTATCCTATCGTATGTACAGTTGGGTGAAAAAACCAACTATGGAGCAAATGGAGCAGCCCACCTGTGATTCTTATTGGCAGAGTATATTTTTGAACGGCAAGCCTGAGGCGACAGCGGAAAATCTCATCTCACACAGACGCACTCCCTTGTTGAACCTCCCTCCACCCATACATAGCCTACCGACAATACCCCGACGTCGCTCAACGACTTCAGTAACCTCTGGCAGCCTCGGCACGAAAACAAACCGGAGCAAACACGGGTGATAATAAGGTTTGACTCAGTGATCCCGGCGAGTCCCACAGAAGCGTATGGAACCCCAGACGCTAGGGGCCATGAGTAAGCGGGTGGGGTGTGGGCTGAAATTGAGTGTTGCAACCCTTGAGACTCAGCCTAAGGGTGTCTCATCCATCAGTCATGCCACTACACAGTCCAATGCACCGAATGTTACACAGATGCAGTGCATGAGGACCTAATTGTCGCACCAGCGGCTGTGGCAACTGCAACTGTGCTCCGTTTGTAACCGTACAAGCTCAACCAGCCCTTGGTGACACACTACGCGGTAAGAAATCCCCTCCCTGTAAGTTACTCGCGACGATCCATGACGTGGACAGATGCTAATAAGGTTTTAGAATCACGTGAATTTTGAGGGTTATGCAGCCCCCAGATTTTGTCCCGTTGAAACCCCCACGCTAAAATCCGTCGACTTGGGGGAACAGGTTATGAGTGGCAGTTTTTGGGAAAACTAATAAGAGAAGCAATTGATACAATATATCTTGCTTTTAATGGCCATATAGTCCATGTCTGACTTGTTTATCGATCTGACTGTGCTTCTTACAGTCGTAACTTCTACGGATGTTAGGGTTATTGTGACAACAGGTTATGATCAACAAAAAGGGAAAACCAGGGTATACTCATGTCACTGAAAATGCATCCTCAGTTTATACGCCTTTCTTTATATCACACTTGCCACTTTTATTACTACCATTTTACTCATAACCTGTGTACTAGTCTAAGTTTGAATTATCACCATTACCAACATCACCATTGGTCATAACCTCACCACACACATCAACATGAGAATAGAGAACTGGTCTGTTGTCGAAATGTTCCGGTCGCGCCCCGGCGTGCCCAACTGGCCCAAGTTTGGTCTTTTTGCCGTCGGAGTCTTCGGCGCAGCCTACCTGGGATACAAGTACGCTACGCCGTCTGAAGAAGATATTGTGCGACGACTTTCCCCCGAGCTGCGAGAGCGGTACATGCTGGAGCGAGATGCTCGAGACGAGTACTTCCGAGAGTTCGTCAAGGAGGCTATTGAGCAGTCCAAGAAGGACGAGCCTATCTGGAAGGTGGGTCCTATGGCTTCCATGCCCGTTGATTTCAACCAGGCGGTGCGAATGAAGATGAAGGATATCGAGGCCCGAAACGACGAGGACCGAAACATGCGAGTCAAGCAGCAGCTTGCTGAGATTGCCCGAAAGGAAGAGGAAGAGAAGAACAAGAAGGGATGGTGGTAGATATATGATCGGGATTGATCAGGGAGATGAATCGTGTAACTGTGTACATAGCAAGCATTATATTAAGCATTGGATTGGTTTTAGTTGGTTTATTGTACGATGTACTACGATCGATGATACTCATCTTGTAAAATTAATTTCCATTTTTTTCTAGTTCAACCTTTTTGAGCTCAACAAAATTAGTGGAAAATTTAATACACCTCGTCCCAGCCCTAACCCTTATCAACCCCCGTACGCGAGCTTTAGGTTTGGCCTGCTGACCACCTCACCGGTTCGACATACCACACAAATGGGCCAAACAGAGTCGAAACAGACGTTTCGCACCGAGATTTTTCGGTTATCGACGGAATCGGGCATCTCGGACACAGACACGATTTTCTGGAGCAAACTATGGCTTGTTCCAGAGAATGCCAGTGATATCTTCACTCTCGTCGGAGAGAATGATGTTCGATCAGCTCTACAGACATTTCCCGACAATATCGCCACTCTAATTCGCGTCGTGAGCGACCAGATTATCAATTGCACTGAAACCACGCCTGACCCCCAGTTACTCAACTGCATTCGAGTGCTTACCAGGGTATTGCCTATTGTCTTTGAAAGTGGCACGAAGACGTTTGAAGACGATCTCTTTTGGAGCAACGACCTGCTGGGAGAGAAACTCGTGACAAAGCTCGTGTCGTTACTGTTCAACAAGAAGCTATGCGGCTCATCACAAATCTGGGAAATGGGTGTTGGATGTCACAGTGTGGAGGGCAGTGTAACCAGTGTGCAGGAGGGCAATCGGTGCGAGATATTGAGATTGCTGGTGTGCTGTTGCTGCAAGCAATTGTACACCAGTGTGAACCACGTGACCACTCAGGGGTCTCGGTTCCTCACTTGCATTGTCAGTGGACTTGGTAAAAGCGACACCCTGCGCCTTTTGTGTTCTCTGCTCAATATTTCACTCGTGCGCCTGTTACGTGATGCCAATGCCTTTCAGACGGTGGTTTTTGGTGGTTCTCAGACGGCATTCTGGGCGCTGGAGCTGCTTCTGCTGCTGGTCGTGTATTACCCTCCCGAAAAAGGCGTCAAAAACAACTTTCGATACTTTCTGGGCAAGCTCAAGCAGGATGTGGACTTTGAGTTCATTGCCAAACACATTAGCGAGATTCTGGCCAAGTTTTCTGCTTCATCAGGGTCCATTTTGACCGGCAAAAAGGCCACCCGAACCAATGAAATTATCAGTTTGCTTTGGGAGATCATCCAGACCAACAAACGGTTCTTGCCATGGCTGTTGAAGAAGGAATACCTGGACAACATCATTCTTTCCATCTTGCAGCAGGTTAAAATGTGTGACAGCACCCAGACACTGCGGCTTCTGAGCAACTTTCTGCTGTATCTCAGTGACGATGACGTGGTGGTGTCTTCATTTGACGATGGAACTGTGAATTTCAACTATGTGCTTGGTCAGCTGTTTGCAGTCATCACCCAGCCTCGTGAGGAAATCAACCCCATCATCCCTACTCTTGTAGAATGCATTTACAACCTGTCTGTACAAGCCAAGCATGTGGACTACACCGTGTCTTGCCAACTGGTTGACATTTTCGACGTTTTGTCGTCCCCTTCGTTTCTGTTTGCCAACTCCACGAACCGCTTCCTTCTGGAACTCACTCTGGAGTCCATCAACGCAATGCTGGAATACAACTTTCAGGCCAACAAGTCGCTTGTATTTGTTCTCCAAAAGCGACGATCGTCGTTTGAAAAGCTACATCGTCTGATTAAAGAAAAGGGTAAGGAGCCTACCAACGGTGAAGAAGACTTGTCATGGCTGGAGGACCTTCCTCTGGACACTATAGACACGGTGTATGCCATGATCGAGTCTTCTGTTCCTAGTTTCAGCACGTCTTCAAGTGCCGCTTCATCGAGCACTAGCACTGAGGAACCCAAGGGAGCCGCAAACACCCCCTCTACTATCATTGACACGATTGGTACGCTCAGTCCACCCGTCCAACCAACCAAGTTCCACAAAATTGAGTTCCAGTGGGACCCCGTGCTACTGGGATGGTACTTGTCACTCATCTGGACTACCCTATATACCCATGAGGCTCGTGTGGGTCGCCAGGTGTCTTCTCTGGCAGACACTGTGAGCACGGGATATAGCGCTGGTGCAGCTCCAGTAGGAGTGTGGAACCGAACACATACAAAGCTGTTCAAGGTACAGCAGAGCGTGGCAGCTCCTAATTTGGGTGCTGTCGACGCTGTAGCCCTGAACGTGTGGAAACGTATTACTAATAGATAGCCCGTTCAAGGCTCTAACATTGATATAGCTAACGAATTACGATTACAACTGGTACAGTCTCAAACAATCTTAATACAATCTTTATACACCCATAATAAATAAGAAATATACCCCCACTTACAGGTACTGGTCCAGCTCCTTGGTGAGCTCATCAATGTCCTTGGGGTAGTCAAGCACCTGTGCAGAGAGAATCTGGTGACGGGCCTTGGACTCCTCATTGTAAATCTCCTGCTTGGATCGGCATCGGAAAGAATACTGCTTTCCGGTGGCCTGTTGAATGGCAGCCGCGAACTCGGTGTCTCCCTGGGTGGTCTGAATCTCAGTGAGGTCGTCAGCAGACATACCCATGATGAGTTCAGCAGCTTCGTTGAAAGCAGTCAACCACACGCTTCCAGTAGCATCGCCGACGTTGAGAGAAAGAATGTATCGGTACAGAGGCTTGTCCATGGACTTGTTGCACTTGTCGCACACCCACTCGTCGCCACTCTCAATCACCTTCTTGTTACAGTCGGGAGTCTGGCACGCAGGGTAGGCAAAGTTCTGGGGTCGAATGTGTGCCACAAAACCCAGGATGGTGTAGTAGTCGGGCTTGTCGGCCTGTCCAAAAGAGGAAGTCACGGTGTCAATGGGAGTAGGGGGCTCGGACTTAGTGCCGGGGGCAGTCTGCATAGCCTTGAAGTTGGTCTGTTGACCCTCAGAAGCATACCAGCCTCGGAGAGCGTAGGTCTCGTCGACAGCGGGTTCCAGAGCGATGGCAGAGCTGTGGCTGGTAGACAGGTTTCGTCCATTGAAGTCACCGACTCGAGCGCCCTTGATGGCCAGAATGGAGCCTGTAGCCACGACCTTTTCGTCGTAAGTGATGGCCTTCTCTCCGAAAAAGGTCAGACGGGTGGCCAGTCCACTCTTGTCCACAAGCATCATGTTTCGACGCTTGTAGGGGTTGCCGGTAGCCTTGGCGACTCCGTCTTCGATAGGTCCGACGTTCTGAACAACACCAAGCACGTCGACATGCTGGCCGACCTCGACGTTCTGCAGCTGGTCCAGAGTGACAAAGGAGTAGTTGGCAGTGGGGAGATTGGCAGCAGCATCGTCATCAGCCTTGATGATCAAGGTGTCTCGGCCAAACATGAGCTCGTAGTCGTTCTTGACGTTGGAGAACTTCTTGTTGGCCATGGATACTCGGCACTGCGTGAGGTAGTAAACCTCGCCCTCCTCCAGCAGGGGGTAGAACTTGTCCACCTCCTCGTTGAAGCCAGTGGCTCGGATCTCGCCAGTGTCGTCAATAAAGGTCACGTTGAACAGCTGACCCTCGCCCTTGGCGTTCTGGTACTTCTTCTTGTCGGCCTTGTTGGTCACACGGACTCGGATGGCCCACTTGTTCTGGTAGGGAGAAAGCCGCTCGATAGGAACAACAGTTCGAGGGAAGCCCTGGTTCTGGATGCCAATGGGAATCTCGTTGGTGGAGGGCATTCGCTTGGCGGGAGTGGGAGCGGGCAGAGCATAGTCAGTGGCGCCAGGAGCCTCAATGTTGACTCCCAGAGCTTTCTCGGCGTGGCTCAGAAAGTCCATCTGGTGAATGTAAAGCACGCCTCGCGACTTACCCATGACCATCTCAAATTTGCTCAGTTTGATGATATCAAACTGCTTGAAGCCTTCCCGGGGCAAGCTGTCGAGATCTCCAAAAAGCATGCCGGGCTTCTCTCCATCGAAAAGAGTCACCTTGTATCTGTTCTTCTCGGGCACCTCGGTGATGGCTCGTAGAACCTGCAGAGTGGGAGCCTTGAACTTCTCCGGCAGCTCGTCAGTGCTGGTGATATTCTCGGAGGCGTCGAAAAATCCTGTCGAAATCTCAATCGTCATTTTGGTTGTGGTGTTGAGAGTGTGGAGCAAGTAGATGAATTGCAAAAGAACGCGTGCGTCGCGCCCAACTCTTAATTAAGTAAGACGAAACCTTTTTTCCAAGTGGCGGTGGCAAAGTGCACAACTGAAGGAAAACCATTGCTACTAGAGCGGGGTTATTTTTGCCACTATTCTAGGTGCTATATTTATATATTCCGTGCCCTCCGGTATAGATTGGACCTTTGGGGAGTCATTACCCGTCACGAAGACATCATGCAAAAGACGGACTATTTTATTGTTTACGCGTTTGCATGAAAACTTTGTCCGCCCAAAAGAGTGTCGCGTAAAGGGCGTCTCATTACAACATTTGAGGCCCCCTGGTCGGTTTTCAAGCATATAAACACCCCCGGTAAAACAGTAACTATTTCCTATCCTTACAGTAACTTCCTTTCCCTCTCAATCAAGCCAACCCCTATATCCACTCTTTGTCTTGATCGAGCGTGTACTGCTTAACGCGATTAAGCTTTTGTCTTGGTATTGAGTCGTTCCTACAATTACTGGTGTACCTTCGAACTGTCCATGTTTCTCATAATAGCTAGACTGAATACGACGGAAAGCTGGGGTGGATTGTTGGAGACTTAAATTCTCCAGATGTAGACCAGACCCCTCAATGGGACATTGTGCTGAAGCTTACTCATCGTGGACCACGTGTTTCTAGTATAGCCCTGGTAAATGCCTGGTACGAACCCGGATCCTGGTTATTGTCGCTGTTGTTTCGGCAACATTTACTTCATGATGTTTTTCCAACCGTTTGCTCTCTTTCGGTTCTCTTGTGACATCCATCTGACAAGTCATAAGCCCCATTGTAACAGTAGAAACAAAACAATGAAACAAACAATTTGAGAGGAGCAAGAAATTGAATCTGGAGGGGTGCTTTGGTTTGTTGTAGCCTGGTCTTTACAGCTTCTCTTACCAGACAGTGGCTGAAGGCTTCCTCAAATGGGGAAAGTATAGGGGGCTATCCTGGGGCTGGTATGGTGGTACTAGAAAAGGGTATAGATGCAATGAGATACTTTTTAAAACATTACTAACTACTTTCTAAAAGACATTGCTGTCCTATTGCATTTTATATGATTTTTCAACGATTTTTTTAATATTGTAAATAATTTAAGGTTTGTCCCAGGCGCGAATGAAGGTAAATTACTGTTCCCACAACGCGTACACTCAAACACAACACCACCATCAACAACATGGGCACTCTCAAGGCTATTGAGCTGTGCAACTTCAAGTCGTACCGCGACACACACCGCGTGGATCTGGGCGACTCGTCCTTTTCCGCCATCATCGGCCCCAATGGTTCCGGTAAGTCTAACATGATGGACGCCATTTCGTTTGTGCTCGGAATTCGAACTTCTCAGCTGCGATCTTCTCAGCTCAAGGACCTCATTTACCGAGGCAGAATCATGCGAGGCGAAGAGGTGAGCTCGACCCAGTCTCAGGAGGCCAACTCCGCCTACGTGCTGGTTGAGTACGAAAAGTCCAACGGCGAGCTGCTCAAGCTGAAGCGAACCATCACCCCGTCCGGCTCGTCAGAGTACCGAATCAACAACAAGGTCACGTCGTCCGGCGAGTACAACGCGACCATGAAGAAGGAGAACATTTTAGTCAAGGCTCGAAACTTCTTGGTGTTCCAGGGAGACGTGGAGCAGATTGCCAGTCAGTCGCCTCGAGACCTGTCCCAGCTGATTGAGATCACCTCAGGCTCCATTGATCTCAAGCCCGAGTACGACCGGCTCAAGGAGGAGTTGGACATGCAGACTGAGCGAAGCAACGCGGCTTGGCAGCGTCGACGAACCTACAACGCCGAGAAGAAGCACTACGTCGAGCTCAAGGACCGATATGACGCGTTCACGGCCAAGGCTGCCGAGCGAGACGAGGCAGTGGTCAAGCAGCAGCTGTGGAAGCTGTGGCAGGCACAGAAAATCGAAGACGAGGCCCGTGACCAGATTGAGGGAGGAGATGCGGCCATTCAGAACGCCGAGGGCGCAGTTCAGGAGGCTGCACAGGAGGTGGAGAACGTCGCTGCGCAGTTTGCCACTGATCGAAAGCGACTCAACAAGCAGGAGCGAGCTGCCAAGAAGCGTGAGACTGCCATCATGGAGAGCAAGCAGCAGCTGGTGCCTGTCGCCGAGCGCATTGCTGTGGTGTCTGGCAACATCACGCGTCATGAGGCGCGTTTCACGACCGTGGAGGCCGATCTGATTCGTCACAAGAACGAGGTCAAGCAGACTCGAGGGTCGCTCAAGATGGTCCAGGACGCGTCGTCGGAGTTTGAGCGGGATCTTTCTGCCAAGCAGAAGGAGTCTGGAGGCGTTATTCAGAGCGACGAGGATGCCGTCGAGTACAGCGCGCTGAAGAACGAGGTTCACAAGCGATCGCTGGCTGAGCGAGCTGAGATTGAGACTGTGCAGCGAAAACTGCGACCTGTGCAGGACCACAAGCGGTCGCTCGAGCAGGCCCAGGAGGACTCGGAGCTCAAGGTCAAAGAGTTCAAGAGCGAGTTTGGCGTCTACCAGACCCAGCTCAAGGAGGCCGATGAGGTGCTCAAGACCCATCAGTCTGCACTGAGAACCCAGAGTGAGGCCCTGGCTCGTGTTGTGGACGAGCAGACCACTCGGCGACGAGTGGAGCTGGAGCTTGGCGACAAGCTTGGTGTGGTTGCTAACCGTCTGATTGAGCTGAACGCCGTCAAGCGACAGACTGAGCGAGAGCGACGACTCAAGGAGACTGTGGCCAATCTCAAGCACGTGTTTTCTGCCCAGAAGGTGCACGGTCTGGTCCACGAGCTGTGTAAGCCCAAGGAGAAGCGTCACGATCTTGCCGTCGAGACCATCCTTGGTAAGGACATTGACTCCATTGTGGTGGACAGTTTCAAGACTGCGCAGGACTGTATTGCGTATCTCAAGGAGCAGCAGGGTGGTCTGGCGTCGTTCATTCCTCTCGACACCATTAAGGCCATGCCTGTCAACTCGTCGTTGCGATCTCGTCTTCGAGGAGCTGTGCTGGCCATTGACGCCATCTCCTTTTCCTCACAGTATGAGCGTGCCTTCCAGTACGTCTGTGGCTCTGCCATTGTGTGTGACGATCTCAAGGACGCCAAGCATCTCGGTTGGAGTCTGAATGTCAAGGCCGTGACCACTGACGGATCCGTTATTCACAAGGCCGGTCTCATGACTGGAGGAACCACCCAGAAGGGCAACCAGGGCAAGCGAACGTCCAAGTGGGACGAGTCCGAGGTCACCAAGCTGCAGGCCGAGAAGGATGCACTGGTGCTGGAGCTGCAGACTGTGGGTCGTCAAAAGTTTGACCCTGAACGTCAGGACACTCTTCAGCGGGAGGTTGACAAGGTGCGACAGGAGGTTTCTTCTGCTCAGAAGCACGTGGTTAGCCTCAAGGACCGTCTCAAGGACCTCAACGGGCAGCTCAAGTACTACACCGAGGAGGCTGCCAAGAGCAAGAAGGAGATTGCCTCCACTGCCAGCGATCTCGAGCGTCTGGAGACCAAGAAGGCCACCATCCAGCAGCGTCTGGATGAGGTGTGGTACACGGTCTTTTCGTCGTACTGCTCGCGTGTCGGTGTTACTGTCGAGGATGTGTTTGCCTACGAGCAGACCCATGGCTCTCTTTCTGCCGAGGCTGAGTCTCGACGGCTCAACTTTTCGCAGCAGATCGCCACGCTCGAGTCGCAGCTCAAGTTTGGCTCTTCTCGAGTCGACGAGTGCAAGGAGCGACTGGCCAAGATCCGACAGTCTATCGATGACGACAAGGCTGCTGTTGACGGATGGCAGGCTGATGAGGCTAATCTGAAGGAGGACATTGGTATTCTGGAGGAGAAGGCCCGAGCCGAGGCCAAGCAGGTTCAAAAGCTCATGGCTGCTGTTCAGAACGCGACTTCCGAATCCAATGCTGCCAAGGAGCATCTTTCTCGTGCCCAGGCTGTTGTTGACAATCTGCGTCGAAAGCTGGCTCAGTCTGAAACCGAACTGGAGACTGCTGCCACCCAGCGATACGAGGTGCTTCGAGAGTGTAAGATTGAGGGCATTGAGCTGCCTCTGGTATCTGGAGATTTGGAATCCGTGCCTTTGGTTGAGAGAGATGACTCTCAGATGGATATTGACGTGGAGATTGACTTCTCGTCGCTCCCCCAGGCCATCCGACGTCTGGTTGACGACTCAACCCTCGTTGCCAAGATCAAGGCTCTGCAAGCCGAGCTGGAGCGAATCAACCCTAACCTCAAGGCCGTGTCGCGTCTGGAGCAGGTGGAGGCTGAGGGAGCCACCATCGAGGCTGAGTCCAAGCGAGAGCGTGAGGCTCTTCAGGAGCTGCAGGCCCAGTTCCGAGAGGTACGAGATGCGCGGTGCGACAAGTTCAATGCCGCATTTGAGCACATTTCCAACGTCATCGACTCTACATACAAGGAGCTCACGCGGTCAGATGCCTTCCCCCTGGGTGGTTCTGCTACTCTGACGGTTGAGGACGAGCACGAGCCCTACCTGGAGGGTATCAAGTACCACGCAATGCCTCCCATGAAGCGATTCCGAGAAATGGAACTGCTTTCCGGAGGAGAAAAGACCATGGCTGCCTTGGCTCTGCTCTTCTCTATCCACTCGTTCCACCCCTCGCCCTTCTTTGTGCTGGACGAGATTGATGCTGCCCTGGATAACGCCAACGTGCAGCGAGTGGCCAACTACATTCGAAAGCATGCTGGAACCAAATGTCAGTTTATTGTCATTTCGCTCAAGCGAGGTTTGTACACTCATGGAGAGTGTCTGGTGGGTATTTACCGAGATCAGGAGGTGAACTCGTCCAAGATTCTGACTATGGACCTGAGATCGTATCCCGATACTTAGATCGAGTCGGGGTGATTTTTTATAGTGTAATTAATGTATATTGTTGTTGTTTAGTATTTTATTTGATTTTACCCCGATTTATTCGTATTTAAATATGAAATTTAACTTTCGTGTACCCCCTTACATAATATGCTGCGCGATATTGCATATGCACTAAACAGTAGGAACACGTAAATTGTTCCCTGTACACGGCAAGATGAGTGACGCAAAGTTCTTCACAAAGGTGAGTATTTGAGGCGGTTGTGCGTGGTGGGCGTGTTTGGATACCCATGCTAACTCAGGGAAAAGCTGCAGAATTGAGAACGGAGCTACAGGCGGCCAAAGGTCCGAAAAATGTTGGCAAGAAGAAGGCCGTGTTGAAGAAGATTGTGGCCAACATGACCATGAGCAACAATGAGATGATTGTTCTGTTTGAGGACATTATCGACATCATCCGATCTACTCGCGACCTGGACGTCAAGAAGATGTGTTTCCTCTACCTCATCACATACTGCAAGGCTAAGCCCGAGGTGGCTGCTGGAGCCCTGGACCCTCTTCTGGACGATGCGGGGTCTCGAGAGTCGCCATTGGTGCGAGCTCTGGCTCTCAAGACGCTTTCCTCCATTCCTCTCGAAGACTTCATTAAGGAGGGAGTGGAGCCTACTAAGCGGCTACTTTTTGATGAGGACCCCTATGTGCGAAAAACCGCGTGTTTGGCGGTGGCCAAGCTGTGGTCCCATGACGCCAAGATTGTCGAGCATTCTGACATGATTGCGCTGCTCAACAAGCTGCTGAATGACAGTAACCCCACAGTTGTAGCTGCTGCCCTGGCTGCACTGATGGACATCACAGAAAAGTCTAGTGACCTGCAGCTCACTCTTGATCACAACCACGCCTCCAAGATCGCCACTGTGCTCGGAGAGTGTTCAGAGTGGTCCCAGATCAGCATGCTGCAGGCTTTGCTGTGCTGGACGCCCCAGACATCTCTGGAGGCCGAACGCATGGTGGAGCGAGTGCTTCCTCGGCTGCAGCATTCCAATGCCGCCGTGGTGCTCGGAACTGTGCGTCTCATTGTCTTCCTCGCCAACTACTCACCAAACCTGCTGGATCATGTCCCCCAGATCCCCACAAAGCTGAGTTCAGCCATGGTGAACCTCATTTCGAGACAACCCGAGTTGCAGTACCTGGCGCTGCGAAACTGCATTCTTATCCTTCAATCCAAGCCCCAGCTGTTGCACGGTCTGTCAGTGAAGGCGTTTTTCTGCAAGTACAACGACCCCATTTACATCAAGACGACAAAACTGGAACTCATCTACCTGCTTGCCAATGACAGCAACATTGGCGTGGTTCTGCGGGAGCTGCAGGAGTACGCCACAGAAATCGACGTGCAGGTGGTCCGAAAGTCCGTGCGAGCTATTGGAAAACTGGCTCTCAAACTGGAGTCTGCTACTGCTGCCAAGGCCAGTGTGGACACTCTCATGTACCTTGTGGAGACCCGAGTGTCGTACATTGTGCAGGAGGCCATTGTGGCGCTCAAAAACATTCTGCGACGATACCCTGGCCGGTTCGAGGGTGTCATTGGCGAGCTGTGTGAGCATCTGGATTCTCTCGACGAGCCCGAGGCTCGAGAAGCCATGGTGTGGATTGTGGGCCAGTACGCTGACCGAATTGACGACTCGCATGTCATTTTGGAGCAGCACTTTCTTTCCACTTGGCATGACGAGCCCGTCAACGTGCAGCTTGCTCTGCTGACGGCCACAGTCAAACTCTTCATCCTGCGACCTACCCGTGGCCAGGCTATGGTTCCCAAGGTGCTCAAATGGGCTACAGAGGAGACAGACAACCCCGATCTGCGAGACAGAGGATACATGTACTGGCGTCTTCTGTCGTCTGACCCCACGGCTGCCAGAGATATTGTGCATCCCGATAAAATGCCTCTGATCCACGTGGAGGATGAGGCCATCATGGACCCCCGAGTGCTGGAGGAGCTGGAGCTGGGTATCGGTACTCTGGCCTCCATCTACTTGAAGCCTGTGCGTCATGTTTTCCGGCTTGCGAAGCCCCGAAAGCTGACGCCCTCGCCCTGTCTCATTCCTCGACGAGACAACGAGGTCGATGAGCTTAAACAGCTGGCTGAGCAGGCTGAAAAGTCAAAACAGCCTGCCCCAAGTATGCCTGGCATCGCTGAGCTGAGTCTGGGTTCTCTGCAGAGCCCAGCTCTCTCTCAGTACACCCCTATGATCCCCACTCCCACAACTGGCACTCCCACGACACCTAGCTTCCCCCAGATGCCCCAGAGAGCCAACAGTATGGCTGTTCACCACCAGTCGCAGCAGCTTCTTGACGATGGAAGTGGAAACCACGGCTACTTTGTGACGCAAAATGGAATTGCCCAGGGTTCGGAAAATACCCAGAACCTACTGTGGTGATATTAATGACATGTATACGTAATTGACAATAGATTTTTATTAATAGTGTGTATATACAAGTAGTTTATTCGATGGTAATGACCTCGGCGATAGGCATGTTGGGTTCTGGACCCTCCTTCACCTTGGTCCAGTCAATGTCCCGGCCGGCGAGCTTGGATAGAATGATTTGTGCTCCAGGTTTACTCAAGACAAGACCACTCTCTGTACAGAATGCACCTGCAACACATGAATGGCAACCCCATTCACATTCACAGGCGTTCACTCCGTCCACCGCGTTGTTGATAATCTCTTCAACGAACTGAAATGCCTTATATGACAGTCCCGAGCCACCCTCACCTCCCACCTTGTCTCCAAAAATGAGTCTTGCCGGCCGTCTACGAGCAGATTGACGTTTAGCAAACTCCTTTTCAGGGGCCTTGCATTCTGTCCGAACATCTGCTGGTCCACAAACGACATACCGGGGGAAGAAATTGATCAGAGCGTGTTCTGCAGCGTGAATGGCACCTGCCAATGAGAGGTTTTTGGACTCAATCAGCTGCATCGTAGATTGGGGAATGTCAATCCAAAAGCCCTTTGTGTTGATCACGTAAGGAGGATGGTCTACCTCCACAGCCTCCATCACTCGATCTCTTTTGTCAATCTTGAAAAAGCCGAAAACTGTGGTTGTGATACGAATGTTTCCAAACGACACTTTTCCAGCTCCATGTGCATTAGACAGTTGTTTCACTTCTAGAGACTGTGTGGGATCCACGTCTGTGAAGTCTCTCTGTCGAGTGTACCAATCCACATTGACCCTTCGAACTCTTCCCATTCGTTCTTCAACAGACACGTCGACAACAAGATGGGGAAAGCCCTGGTGCATGAAAATTCCTCCTTCATACATTGAAAACGGTACCCGACTTTCTTCCAAAAGCTCAATGACGTGACCCTTGTTATTCGTAATGTCGACCACAGCATAGTGGTTCTCTTCAATGCCACGAATAGACACATCTTTCGCAGGGTTGTCAGAGAACCGAGACGATGTGTGGTAAAATACATCTTCGCCACTCTTATCCTCAATCAGTTTGTCTTTCACTGTATGCAATAAGGACCCGAAAAACTCCACATCGTGCGACAGTTCAATGGGAAACTCGGATGCTGCACATTGAACATGGCTTTCGAGAAGCAATAGATTGGTTAATGGCTCAATCGTGAGTGCTTCTGTTGGTTCCGTGAGCATTTTGTCTGGGTTTTTCATGTAAAACTGGTCGACAGGATCCCCAGATCCAATCACAATCGTCAGACTGTCAGATCCATCTTTTCTTCGTCCTGCACGACCACTTTGTTGTCGAAGGTTGGAAACTGTCATGGGAAACCCTGCCACAATACAAGCGTCCAGTTGACCAATATCGATACCCAGCTCTAGTGCATTGGTGGCCACAATGCCAATCAAGCACCCTGCAAACATATCCTGCTCGATTTTGCGTCGATCCTGTGGAGAATAACCTCCTCGGTAACTCATGACGAGGTTGGATAGATCTGGTCTGCCGTCAGCCACAAACTTTTGACGAACTCCCTTGATGATCTGCTCACAAATCACCCGAACTCGGCAGAAAACAATCGTTCTAATGTTCTCCTTCACCATATGAGCCAGTAAGGATATAGCCTCTCCGACAACAGACACTCTACCACTCCGGGGATCTGTAGGAGATATGTATGGCGTATTCCAGGCCAGTACATGTTTGAGTCCATGTGCTCCTCCAGGTGAATCCACCAAAGTGATGGTGTCTTTGTCTAGCCCAAACAGGTTGCTCATATGATCAATGGGGCTGCTGATAGTGGCACTACAAGAAATAAACTGCACCGTATCGTTCCCCAACAACTTGCAAACTCGTCTCAGTCGTCTCAAGACAAGACTGACATGTGTGCCAAACAGCGAATTGTAGTAGTGAATCTCATCCACAACGACATAACGCAAGTTTTGGATGAACTCTCTCCATGAGCCTCTATTGACGTCCATCTTTGGCAGAATGCTCACATGCATCATGTCTGGGTTGGTGAACACCACACGAGCCCGGTCCCTGATTTCACATCGTTTTTCAAAAGCAGTGTCACCATCAAACGTCTCAACAGTACCATAATCGAGTCCTAGAGCCAGAGCTAATTCCGTTAGTGATCGTTTCTGGTCCTGGGCGAGTGCCTTTGTCGGGAATATGAAAAACGCTCTGCTTGAGCTGTCGTTAAGGAGCGACTCCAGAACTGGCGTCTGGTAAATGAGAGACTTTCCCGAAGACGTTGGAGTACATACAACAACATTTTTCCCCCGTTTTAGAGCATTCAATGCATCGGCCTGGTGTGTAAATAGCCTTGTGACTCCCTTTGTCACTTCAAATGCAGCTTTGATCTCGTCGTTCAGCTCATACTCCAACTCTCCATATCTTGCTTCCTCTGCAGGCACAATCATGTATCCGTTTTCGACAATTTGTCCAGAGTACGACTCCTTCGTGGTGATATCGGTGATTAGCTGTGTGACATCCACCATGTCCTGAGTCTTGCCTGTGGCTACCTTTCGTTCCATGTTGACCACATCTCCAAACGTGGGAATCTTTGGGATTTCCATCTTTTCTCTCAGATAGTCCATTTCCGTCCCCGTGTAGCCCGCCGCTTTCATCTTGGCTTGCAGAATCTCCACTGCAGCTGTAAATTTGGCGTTTCGTTTGGCCACCAACTTTCCCATGTCATCCAGACTAAATGACCACGTTTGTTTATCTCTCTTGTTGTTTTCTCGCGGGTTTGTGAGATTCAGCACCGTCTCGTCCAGCTCCACTTTGATTTTCTCTTCATCCTTGGCCCTGTCGATCTGCTCCACCTTGCGTTTCTTGGTGGCTGGAAGAGGCTTGAGATCACCGTCAATGAAGTCAAACATGAGAATCCAGTTGTCGCCCTCCTCCTCAATGTCGAAAACGTCTCTCTGGTCTCCGCTGTACTGCTGCGAATCAACCCACACATAGGCAATGTCATCTGGCAGCAGGTACTTGAACATGGCGAAATGCTCGTCGGTGGTGTCTTTGTGGGCGCATTTGAGGTTCTTAACTGTCGGGAGAACGTGTTTGCGGCATCTCATAAACGTTGCCAGTGTATTGACAGACTTGAACACATTGTTCAGCTGCTCCATGGCATGTGGCGTAGTGTTGAGAGTTTAGATGCATGAGATACGCAGATCTACGTTTATTTTCAGTGGAAACTAATTAAATTACATTTACGCGTCACACGGCTCAAAAAAACTGATAAATTCATATTAATGCTACTTTGCGGGAACCTCCACTTTCGGAGGTTCCATTCGGTATTGTTCCGCAGTCGGCTTGGTATTATTCACCGGTGGCCGTTCCACGTTTTTGCCTGGAACAGCAGGTCCAGCTGGTGCGCCGGATGAAGCTGGCGCAGAAGCTGTAGCTGAGGCTGCTGCGGATGTTGCCGCAGAAGAAGGTGTCATGGACAGCTTGCTTCGGGCTGCTGCAGAGCCGCTGGAGTTTTGTCTCACCAGACGCGAGTTGCTTCTGGACCGTGATCGAGTAGCTGAGACAGGCTGGCC
Organism: Yarrowia sp. JCM 30694; assembly: GCA_001600515.1. Classification (NCBI taxonomy): domain Eukaryota; kingdom Fungi; phylum Ascomycota; class Dipodascomycetes; order Dipodascales; genus Yarrowia; species Yarrowia sp. JCM 30694. The sequence goes on from BCKF01000001.1 coordinate 2,285,933, forward strand.
CAGATGGGTGTTTGCAAGAGCACGTCCGATAGCAGGAGCGTGAGCACCATCAAAATCACGGCCTCTCCACATTTTCCATCCCTCGAAATCAATCAGGGCCTGCATGCAACCCCACTCCATGATCTTACGCTCCAGCCACACCATGTTAACTGGCTTTGTCAAGAAATCGTTACAACCAGCAGCCAGAGCCTCCGATTTGTCCTCCTTGAGACTTGACGCTGTCAGGGCGACGATAATGACGGGAGATCTGAAAAGATTGCTATCAAGCACATCTTCAGGAGCCACAGGGGCCATCATAGCCTGCGCGGCACCAGCGCCGCCGCTAAACACACCAATCTTGTTCTGGTGCTCCAGCCGCCGGATCTCCTTGGTCACCAAAATACCACTCATGACGGGCAGCTGGATATCCATGAGAATCAGGTGGTATCCTCCCTGTCTCCACTTCTCCAAGGCCTCTCGTCCGTTCTTGGCCACAGACGATCGGATCTTTCGCTTACGCATAAATGCCTCCAGAATCTTCTGGTTAATCTCGTTATCCTCGACAATCAGCACGTTGACCCGCGGAACAATGGTTTCCATCGTGGTGGGGCCCTTCTGTGTCTTGGCTGCAAGAGGCGTACGAGTGCGTCGCAGCTCCGGTGTCGGTTGGGCCGCCTGGGGTGACTTTAGTGGTGGTGCGGGCGCCTTTTGTGGTGGGGCAGGTGGTTTTGTGTCCTCCTTGCGCACTGCTTTTGTTGCCGGTGCAGCTCCTGCTGCTGCGGGACCTGGCGCAATTCCTAGAGCTGTCGCCTGCTTGCCCAGCATATGCAGATTGGTATTGCTGGGCGACTCGGTGATGGTGGCTCCGTTGGGTCGAGCTGTGATGCTGATTGTGGGTTTTGGTGGGGGGTCAGATGCTACTTGTTGTGAGGCCTGTTTGGGCGCTGCTGCAGCGGGAGGATGTGGCGGCGCCTGTTTGGGCTGTGGTGGTGGCGGTGGTGCTGCTGCTTGTGTATGACCCTGTGGCTGGGGTGGTGGTGGGGCTCCCATCTGGCGTCTCTTGTCGTCGGGAGCAGGTGACGAGCCCTTCTTGCGCGTGGTGCTGGGCTCCTTGTCGCTGTTTCTAGTGCCACCTCGGAACTGTCGCGGCAGCAGCAAAACACCACCCTGGGCCGTTCCAGCGGCTGCGGGTGACTGTGAAGGAGAGCCAGAAGAGGTTCCCACGGCACCTGACACCGCCTGTTGCGCCGATCCGGGCTGTCCAGCTGGCCCAACGTCTCGTCGCTTGCGTGGCTTTGATTCGTCGTCGTAGATGGCATCGTCGTCTGTAGCTGAAACCGGTCCCAAAAATGCGTCTTGGCCAGGAGTCTGAAGATGGGGCTGTTGGGGTACGCTGTGGGGTGTAATTACCTGTTTGACGATATGCGGCGGCTGGTGGTGGTGGGGAGGAGGAGGATGATGGGGAGGTGGGGGGTGAGCAGGCTGCATGGCCTGTAGAGTCTCGCCTTCCACTACCAGTGCGTCCTCCATGCGCATGCCGTGGGGAAAGTGCGTGTCTAACAGCTGCCACACAATAATGTCAGGTGACAGAGATTCGCCCAGAGGGTGTGGTTGAGGCACTGCGCTTGTAGCCCCAGATGATGGTTGCGCTGGCGTCTTGATAGTCAGAGGACTCGGCTTGGCGGGCTGTTTCTTACGCAATGCCTGTGTGAAAGATGCGAGGTGCGGCGACGTGGCTGACCGATACTCTTCGGTTGCTGCCGCTGCTGCTGCGAGTGCCGGAGAAGATGGCGCCTGTAGGTGCGAATTGGAGAGTCGTGATGGGGGTGGTTGGGCCGACAGGGGTAGTCGGATAGCCAGGTCAGCTGGGTCTGTGGTTCGCTGTAGTGACGTGGGAAACTTGGCCAGCACGACGCTCTTAAGGTCGTCGACAATGAGCTCTGCTGGCACCAACACAGTGGTGGGTGTTGCTCCGGGACGACAAACCCACACTCTACGGTTGCCGTTGACAGTAGGGAATGATGTGGTGGGCGGCGTTGTCGTTGTAGTTGGCGTGGGCGGTAAGCCCTTGGCTTGGCTGGCCTGCATGGACGATGATGGTTGGAAGCTGGAGTGACCCTTGGCAGAGCTTGTCGACGAATGGGAAGACTGCGAATGGCGGTTCACTCCAGGCGCAGGGGGGAATGCGCTGCCGTGGTGAGCCGGCGTCGTCATTCCTGCTTGTATGTGTAAGGTTTTCGAGTGCCGTGGGCGGCAAGTGGGGTTTTGCCGTAGTGTGCTGTGCTCGATGAGATGTTGGTGATGGTGGTTTCGCGGAGAGATAAAGTTTGGTGGGTGTTTGCTAGGAAGGTTATTGAGTGGATGGTGGACAACGGGAATGTACAAGTATCTGGCCATGGGTTATAGATGTTGTTAGTATATGTTGCTTACTTGTTAGAAACTTGAGTTGGTCGTTCTTTTCTATTGTTTATATACCCCCTACTCTATCACATGTCTCAGTAATTACAGGTGTTGGCTTTTTGCTCACGTCACGTGCCTGATGGTAAGCGAAGGGTCAGCGACATACACACACAGACGGGACAGGTCCAAACTGCAACTTTTGGTTTTTATGCACAGTCACGTGGAACCGATGCTTTGTTTGAGGTCATTTTTATTACAACGCCTTGCGCCATGTAACACCACCTGAGGCCCTAACGCTAGGAGATTACAGAAGCAGGTGATTTAGAGTATCATTAGGTGTGGACGCCACTGACGAGGCTAGATAGGGATAAAAAGTAACGGCACGATAAGTGGATGTCTTATCAGGTGTGCTTGTACAAGTATGTCGATCTTTCACGATAAAGACCAGTGATAAGTCTCAGCCACCAACATGAGCATCATATTCTATGGTCGACAGGTATGTGCAAGCTAAACTGGTTTCACATAGAGTAGCGTGGGTTTAATCAGTGTCACACGTGACCCACAAAATAAGACTGAGAGCACGACACTCATGTCACGCTCACGCTCACCATCGCAGCAAAGGAGGCCAGAATATTATTATCAAGGTCAAACCGTTCCGAGTGTTCCAGTTCATTCACACTAGCACCAACCTTAATGTGCGGCTCTAACCCAGATAATGCATGAGCAGAGCACATTTTTTTGCAATGGTCCATACACACACACCGACAACATGAAGCAGTTGATCCGGACGTTTGCCACAGCTAAATCGGTACCTGCAACTACGATACCCGCAACTAGACCTCGACGGAAAGCTAGATCACTTTTCAGCAGCAAAAAATCGGCAACCTCTACAAGATCAGACGAACCAGCACCGCCCATAAGCAAAACTCCAACCACTCGCGACTCAGAATATATAAATTCAGAGGAGCCAGCATCCCAAAGCAGAAAAAATGACACCACTCGTGACTCTAGAAGATCAGACGAGCCAGCATCGCGTTTTAGCAGCAGAAATACCCGCATTCACACTGCAAGAAAAGATGAACGACGAGGATGGCAAGCAATGCCCGACCCTCAAATTAGTATCGAGAACTATCGTGCCTCCCACGACGAGAACCTGACGCAATCAAGATTAGACAAAAGCATTACGCCCTGTGGGTCCAAACCGGCAGATTTATTTTTCGCCAATGTTGTGGGCCAGAACTTATCAGAACAAGACATGTGGAGTCCTAGGGAGTATGCAAAATGGATCATGCCCCCAAACAAGGAGGGAAAGCAAGATCCTGGGACCCGTTGGCCCAGCTTCGTAACGGACCCCACGCAGCTCAAGGGAGTCATTAACCAGTCTATCGGCAACGGCACCTATAAACTCTACCAACATAATGCTAGCGACTTTACAGGACACTACTTCTCGCCATGGACTGTCCAGGGAGTGTTTAGGAAGTCTCGACCCGCCCTGGTGATCCAGTGGCAAACATACCTACCTCTCAATGGCCACAAGGTTGACCAGAACACCGAGGATAGGTACGCTCAACCAGGAAGCCCAACTCACACCGGAAAGAAGAAAGAAAGAGATCGCAGAAACCCGTGTCCTCTTAGTATGAGTATTCACCGCTCAAGAACTGCCAAGCTCTACAGAAAGTTGTTTTTGGAAGAGTTCTACAAGACGCCCGGTGCCTGCGACGGAGTTTACGTATTTAAAGTCCGGAAGGTACCTGAACACGAGATCCAGACAAGAGAAGGAATGAACCGGATGATCAAACATGTCCGTGATGACTGGTTAGGCCGCAAGACCCTCTTTCAAACAGATAGCAAGAACACCGTCGAGACAGCCCTCCGGATTTACAGTGCAACGGAGCCTCTCTCCCCTGAGTTGAAACAAGTTCGCCTATTTGACCCTACAGTGGAAGGAGATCCCTCACGTGACAAGCCAACTAAAAATAGGAAAACCGGCAAGTTTTTACGAGATCATGGGGAAATGCTCGACACAAGAGACATCTGGGAGGAGACGGACTCCGACAACGAGGACTGGGGTCACTAATTATTAATAGGACAAATGACATGTCATGTCACACGAATGTAAATAATCAAATATGACTAAGGGGGCTCAATCCAGCTCTACTTTGTCTTTCTTATTTTTCATTTTTTGAATATTTGATTTTGTTTTTTTAGGGATTTTCTTTGAAAAAAGAAAAAGTAACCAATAACTATAGAGCCATAATGCTCATCATGTTCATGTTAATATACGGTATCAAAACTCTACACGCCGACGAACCGGACATTAGTGCTTTGTTCTCTTTGGTGTTTGCTTTTCCTCTAATGATAAGAGCGACCTACTTGTAGCTAAGGCTTGTGACACGCACCCCGGATCCCTTTGCCCGTATCGTACCCCGTGGCTGATTTGTGCAACGTTGGAGGTAATTAATTGGGGGGTTCAATTGTGATAATCCTTGGGGGAATAAGGAGAAAGAAGTTTTACGTCCTCACTCCACCACCTCGCGACACTAAACTATTTTCGCGACCTTCTCGCCAAATCCCGACAGAACCAATAATCCCCAAAACGCGTAGCAATAAGGAAATCTTAATCACCGTGTCCCAGCCATTCTCCTTGAAGCTAACATAATGGGCAACCCGTATAGAATGTTATCAAGCAATAAAATCATAACTGGCGAATACGGCTGGCGACGGGTAGACAGAGGGATAATCTTTAATTATGCACGCGCCAAAGTCCGCCATTCCCGCGCTAAAGTTTGAAGGGTGCAACACAAGACAAAGCTGGGGAAGAGTTGCAGGCTGCTTCTAAAAGTCTTCCATAGCAGTGGATATGAGACGTGTTTTTTTATTGTCTCATTGAAGATCGCGCATAAGACACGACATTTGCTGTTGACCTCTTGTTACTGCTATATAAGGAGCTGCAGCCGGGCCGCTTCGCCCCGACTAGTGCATGGGGTCTGTACCGCCCATCGGAGTTTCAGGGCAACTCCTTATACGTTGTCGGGTTGGGAGAACACCAATCTACGACGTGGATTATAGTCTGTTTATCGAGTGGGAGAGATTTGGCAGCAAAAAGATGGTTTATTGTTTTTGTTATACAGGCCTATCCAGCTGTGCGCATTTCTGTCGCGCTTTTCGTGTATTTTATCTCCTTTGAGAGAGATGACCATACTGGTACATTTAATCTCGGTTAAATGAAAAAATCTAAATAAATAAGCCTCATACCGGTAATACATAACTGCCATTTATGACAAACACGTATAGCACGAACAACCATGCACGCGACACTTGTAGATGGCATGCAAGCAAACAGTGTATATGTTCACCATGCCAGCTCTTCGACGATGCTACGTGCTGGTACAAGTAATTCCCTCACCCAAGGGCTCTAGATTCCTTGGCAGAGTAGAGTTACTGTATTGGATTGGCCGTTTGCGTTGGTTTCACACAGTTCCGGATGCTGACAAAACGTGATTTTGGCCCAAAACCCGACTTTGCGAGCAGGTATTACCGCGCTTTTCGCCAAAATGGTTCATTCTAGTGAGAGACCCCCCCCAAAATGGTCAAGTTTAAGCGACCCTCGTCGAGTCAAAGCTAAAAACCTCAATTTTAAGCGAAAGGGACAAGGCAAGGTGTGTGCGCAACCGTGGAACCCCGGGCTCAAGTGTGAGACATGTGCGATATATATTGCACCTTATTTGAAACCACGACGTCGAGTGTGGTTGAGGTAGTTTGGCTTTTTTCTCCATATACGCACTGTTGGAACCATCCCGTTCATCAGTTCACTCAAGTGCGCGATATTTTGACAAAATTGCTCCAACAAGAGGGTTCGGTAGCACTGAGGTACCGCCTCCTGTACTGATAATGCAACACACGTCATCTGTGGTTGGTGCATTACACTCAATCGGTCTCAAGCCGTCTGCTTCGATTCACTCACAGTACTTCTTGGAGGTGGTTCCAGTATGACATCATCGATCCGATCTTCTTCGAGAAGCCTGGGACGGTACGCTCCGGACTCCTAACTACGGCTGATGTTTCTATAAAAGGGCTTGGCGCATATTCTAGGCCTACTTTCATTGTCACCATTTGCTCCAAAACTGCGGCCTCGTATTGTTCCCCTGTCAACTGCCCCGGGATGGAACAGCACAACACTTGTAGGATCTTTGCCTATTTGGGCGTTTTAGGGTAAGTGCTGCTCTTGGGACGGACGGGTTGTGCAGGGTTTCATCATTAGGGTCAAGGAGTTCGATCCCGAGATGGGCCGACTGCAAAGCAGGGTGGCCACCAGATCAAGAACCATGCGTTATTAGTGGCCTCACATGCACAGGCATGGTCTCATCGGATATAATCATACCGCGCGTGGGCTAGGTACTGGTATTGCTCTACAAGTAGAATACAGCCTCAGGAGACGTTGACAGCTCACGCGTCTCCTGTTCCGATATTTTTGCTTTTGCGCCGTGTCTAACTGTCCGGAACAAAGCCTCCGTTCCGATGTCAATAAAACAGACTTATGAAGCCTTGTCGGGAGCAAGATTGCTGGACGGGGTTGCTCCGAGAAGCCACCTTGTAGGAGGCTAATGTCTCCGATCGATTGGCCATCGTTCCAGATGTGGGGTGCTATGTGATGCACCAGCTACTGATGACGTGGTTCGTATCGTATGCTTGTACCTCATGCTCTTCATTTCCAACGCTCCATACATGTGTGGATATGCGGCCTGAGGTGGAGAAATGCGACTAAACTTTAAAAAAAAAAAAGTGGTGGAAGGGAAAGGGGGAAATGAAATGAAAGCACAGTGCAGTATTAATTTAATGTCTTGAATTGACAATAATGAGAGTCACCATAGCCCGATAGTCAAATACTCTTAATAGCTCTGCTATGGAATTCAATCGCCAACAAGCACAGGTCGCAGTTAGTTTGAATATTATCGGTCTCTTTCCGATGGGGACAAACTTGCAAGTCACTAGTAATCGCACAGATCTGATACATACATGATGCTTCTGAGGGAGATAGCTATGATACTGTATAACGAAACACCGAAGGGAAATTAAACCAACGTTATAGGGGTCAAAACTCAAGTGCTTCCTGGAGGCGTTCTACGATAGTTGCCTATCTGTATGATATTAAAACCGTGTTTTGAAGACAGAAGACCAGAAACAGATGGCAAACAATCTGAGACGTGAACGAACACCTAAGCCTGGACAAAGCCCCACCCTCTGTCTTACAAACTAGGAATAGGGCCCTGTATATATCCCCGTTCTATCGTTTTGGGGGTTCTCGGTCCGAAGGAGCAATTATGTCTGTTGGGTTGCCAAATAATAGCTCACTAATTGTTCCACACACCTAAGTCTTCAATACGGCAAACTTGCTCTGTCTCCGATCCCACCGCATGTGAGGCGTGCTAGAACTGCCGAGAGTAGCGCCGACGAGACTGGAGAGTGAGTACTTTGCAAACTATAGTTGAGGTTATTTTGGTATTTTGTTTTTTATTAAACTTTGTTGTGTGCTTGTTATTGCCCTTTGCATTTCATTTGCAAAAACCTTGCGACTGGGCCATCTGACCCAACCGTCGTATACGTCCTTGGCTGTCTCATACAGTACAGCTGAGAAGCGGAGAGTAGCCCTAAGACGGCTCGCTCTCTCGGAGAAGTCACGTGGAGTTTCAATAACTGGCCCAAATTAGATATTAAAGTGCCACGGATATATACTAAACACATATATGCACAGGTGGGGCCCATAAAAACCCCGCCATGTGTCCCGATTATCTCAGAGTTAAGGCGTTGTCCCTTGCCGAGACAGGTCCGAATTATAGATACCATCAAACCTTATTCGGTGGCTCCAATATACTTGGAGAAGATTCTATATTACTCACCAGTTGCTGTCATATTGGAAATATTAAAAGGCTATATCAGCTTTGGCAGCCTCGAAACTATACGGGCCTGAAAACATAGCCTCATGACATCTCCGACTTGGCACCGGCCTCGTTGCTTTTCTCACCCAGAGCACATTCCTCGCGGCTATTTCAAGGTGCAACTGCGCACGGCGTGCGTTTTTTTGCTCCTATACAGGATACTTTAATATTTCTTAATAGCAAACCTTCGTGCCAAACAAAGACCACCGGCGTTTGAAACGAGGTCCAAACTTTGAAAAACTTCCACCAGGTGTTGTAGTAGATCTATAATGTAGGTGGTGGCGGAGACAACTTTTCTGGTATCCAAACCCTCAAATAGGCCGAGCTTCTCTGAAACTAGGCTTACTCTACCGCTTATTTTTTAGTGCGATGAGGGTATATGATTTAGATTAAGGTTTAATGGATGCGTGCGTCATAGTACTTATAATTTCAGAGAATAAAGAACCGATCGTTTTAGGCAAAAATCTCCCAAAGCCCGTTAACATACATCCGGCTCATGTAAAAAGCGATGAATCAGCCGCATATAAACGAAATTACAAAGGGCAAGTTATCCACGCGGAGAATTCCATGAGTGCTGTGTGATTGCTGTCAAAGTGCGTTTCTGTTACTTCGATTATGTCGGCACCGGTACTTGTAGTATCAATTGCACATTTGCCCGCGGCAATTGGTTTCACGATTCACTGCAGCTATTATCCTGATTTAGGATATGGGGCTTCGCTTTCGGGCCTTTACCCGATAACCTCAGTCTAGCCCTACTTTCTGGCGATGACACTGCCTTCGTTTCGAACATCTACACAATTTTCACAGACAAACTTAATCATAGTTTCCGATCCTTCAAAAAAGTCAGGTGGCCTTCTTACCTACGATACTACCTGCGAGTGCCAGGTGCGATTCTGTACTGCAACGATTAAGTTTGCCTTGTATTATCCATAGCTATCTATATCTCGAGGGGTATAAAAAGATGCTATTATCTTATGATAATAATTTATCATAGAAGAGCGTCTTATAGTAGTTTCGTTTACTCAATGTCGACGAGGTTGGGACCCTATACTGATACAGTTTCACTCGATCGGGTGGCGTCCTGCTGTGCTGTTCTGCATAAGCATGCTTTTAGGTTCACAAGTCACGTGAAATACACCGAATCTCCCATTTTTCAAAATAAGAAATCAGACCACTTTTGCGAAGCTGGGAGAAGGGATGATGAGGGAAAACCACACACCACACGCATAAACAGACTGAAAAATGCGATTATCTGGTGATAAATATGTACGGTGTACGATACTGCCGGTAGCACCATCCGAGAGAAATTAACAATACATTTGCCCTTGAAATCGGGCAGAACTATGGATCCACACACAGCATTTAGGGTAATTATCGGCTAAAGTTGCAACCCGGAACCGGGTTTGCGATCTAAAACAGTTTGGTACCCACACCTAAAAAAACCAAAGACAGTGTGGCTAAAGAAGACAACTTCTTGCCCTCTAAACTGTCACTGTTGGAGACATGTGTATATCTTCTTTGTGTGCAATGCATCGCCAAATTAAATATACTCGTGGTATTGACCCGCTCTGATTCGTTGTTCAGGTGGCTGCTTTTAGATTTCTCTTTATCTATTTTGAGAGCAACTGCGTCTGACTCCCGCACTAGCCACAAAGCATGCCAGGGGCTGGGGCTAAAAGGTGTTTATGGTTGTTTTTTTAATGTTAGTGTAACGTGTAACCGCCATGCTAGCCGTGGGCATAAACTTGTCATACGTCACAGCCCAGTTTTATGGGTAGAGTTGAAGTGGTACACCATAGCATGGGACCATTCCAAGTTTCGAGCAAAATGTTATGGCTGTTATTTGGCCCCTGCCCCAGCCCACTCGTCTGGGGAGTTCTTGCCCGAAGTCTTCGCCCACCTTCTGCATAGACGCATGGTCTCTTTGTGATCTCAGCATTTAGGTGTTTCCGGCCAGCCGAATAGTCCTATCTTTTCCGAAGTGGGTCCTCAAATTATGGGGTAACATTCGATTTTCATTGGGATAACATGGTGAGTGTGGTCAAAAATCAATGGGTTTGCTATATTTGCACATACATGGGTCCTCAATATCGTTCCCCGACAACCAGAAATGACAGCAAATAGCCCCAGCTCCGATTCCCCACACATCATGTTGGCCGCCTAAAGTGGATTTAAGGTTTCATGAGGAAGTTTCCACAGCTTCTGGAAATGGCGGTGTTTTTTTAACGATAAACTCGCCGGCTGGACAGCCGAAAAACTTAATTCGCGTGTTTTACCCTAAATTACTAATCCTAAGGCACTCAAAGGCACAACGCCCATAATTCTCCAAAATAGCCCAGTCAGTAATAGATTATAATCATGGCTAAAAATGGAAGTGTCACTGCCCCATATATGCCTACTTTTATCAGATTTATCATGAGCCTAGAGCACTGCATATACCACATACAGTACATACACATCCCCTTGAAGCACGGATGATGACCTCACACTGTAACCGATAGTGGGGAATATTCTTCATTTTTGTTTTCTGTACTATCGAAGCCCCCCTTTGTTTACTGTGGCAAATTAATTCATATAAAAGCCTGGTTATGTGTGTGATATGTACACTGTAGGAGTTAGGGTAAAAAAACACAAAATCATTCTCCTGTGATGCACTTCCTCTTTTGCCAAAAGAAGTAAAAGTTTCCCATAAAGCGGTTTTGGCGGACGGGGTTGAAAGTAAAATGGAACAGTGTAAAATAATGCGGTGGATACTTCTGAGCAAGAAGTGTGCATTGCAACATATACCATTTATCATGATTCTCATAATCGATGGCCCGATCAGATATCGTGGGGGTGTACTCGTAATTAGTATATATGACGTATTATTATTGGCTTGGTCAGGTTCCAAACCTTTGTTCTATTTCCACTTTCTCCACCTTGCCCTTACCCTAAACAGCCGTAACCACAAGTGTCCCAAAAGCCACCATCGCCGATTGATTTTAGCCCTAACCCCAAAAAGTCCCGCGATCCGGAAGTATAGTAATTGCCCTAGTTCTTGCCACAGAGTTTTGGTCATCATGATAACGTTTAGTTTCAGTAAGCTCTGAGCCTGCATGTACATGTTAAGATTCTCCCCAACCTTAATTCTCTGTTGCTGTATGGAACTTTGCTTTGTTGTCTCTTTGTCTTCGATGGGAGCAATTCTTAGACAAAGAAACAAAACCCAAATGTCAACACCCATGATTCTGCATAACCAAAGTCTCTTGGCTGTGATCGGAATCATAGCATATATATCTATTAGGCCCCCCAAGATACGCTGGGTATAAACCACGATTAAATAATGTCTGCTACACTCACCATGCCTTCGAACAACACATCGTTCTCTCTGCCATCAATCCACAACATGAACACAGGCCTTCGGACCCCGCCTCGAGATACACGGCTACCATCAGTCAAATCACTACTATGCGAGGACTCTGAGCCTTTGCCTCCTCGACAGCTATCTCCTCCCGTTGATCGATTGGAGCGATTGGCCAAGCCATCGACGTCCCCCATGACACCGGCATCCACTCCTCCTCTGTATGACTACACGGCCAGCGCCCCTCCTCCTATGGTGGCTGCTCCTCCTCCTGCTCCTATCCATACAGTTCACACTCCGGTGCCAGTGTATCATCACCAGACTCTTCTCCATATTCCTCCCCCACCACCACCTCATCCTGTTGCTCCCCACCACACACACCACATGATGGCTCCTCATCCTTCGTACCACCATGTGCCCCCACCTCATGCTCACCTGGCACCAGCCCCCACTGCTCACTACTACACTGCTCCTGCTGCCACTGCATACCCCACTGTCCCCCAGTCTGTGCCCCAGACCCCCAAGCCCAAGCGACGACGAGCCACCTCCTACCAGGTTGCTCGACTTAACGAAGTCTTTGAGCAGACATTTTTCCCCTCTTCTGAGCAGCGTCTCGATCTCGCCAAGGAGCTCAACATGACTCCTCGAGTGGTTCAGATCTGGTTTCAGAACAAGCGACAGGGCTGGAAGTCCGAGCACAAGCGACCTGTCCCCCGAAATTAACCCCCTACAAAAACTGTATATTATTTATTGTATTTATTTTTACCCTAAAACCCCCACCCGTGCGCTGTAGCTACCGTACCTTGTTGTCGTTGTACTTGTATCCTTGTAGCATGGGCGTACCTGAGTTCCGCGGAACGCCTGACACCACTTGAGAACTACAGAAGAAAGTACACCGTATAATGCACAGCTACGACAGGGTTGATCCCCTGCCTGGGTGGTCGCCCCACGCATGTCGATCGGAACTTTCACATTATCTTAATAATATCATCAACGCGAAAACGCCATTTGGTTGTTGAAACAACGTGATATCATCACAACTTGCTACTCCCACATATGGGAGATTCTGCCTTCTACACACGCACCCGCAATTCAATGCAAACAGGTCTTCTGTACAGGTATAGTATAGTCGTAGTACAATGCTTGTACCTTGCCGACACCTGCCTTAGAACTACAACTTGAGTGGCACATGGGGTGGGCGTGACTATCAAGCGCTGCGGTACTGTTGGCGGATACGTCATGTACTGGTGCTCATCTGAGGCACAGCCATAAAGGTTTTGAAAACTTGGAAAACATTAAACATAATCAATGGCTGCCATACTCTTCTAAACCCCTCCATAAATCTACGTAATAGACTCTCGTCATGGCAGTTGAGCAAATTGTTGATCGAGACGTGGGGATTGTGTGAGCCGTGCGGTTTTATTTGAGAGCTGTGACAAAGAGGGAGCGTTACCCCTAAAACCATAAAAACCTCAAAACAAAAATAATCCCCATCATCTGGCCTAGTTATGGTGGTTTGAGAAGGCCAAAGATTGTGCACTATCTCTCCTCGTGTTATAGTCAGCCTATAATTCATGCAGTGTACAAGTGTACGAGTGTCCCGATATGTCCGTTCCTCCCCTTTTGTCTTCTTACCTCTGTGGACGCCGTAATAGTATGGCTGGGGTGCACGCAGTGTGCATACCTGCAGGACCATCGGAGTTTAGCCTATATTAGCTATATTCGTGAATACCTTGCAACACTGGACGCAGAGGTCCCAATACAGAACCCGGCATATTTTTTGGATGTTTCTCTGGTTCATTATTCCGACTTGCTCATCTATGAGTAATGAGTACAGAGTTGATACCGCGTCAGCTCAAAACAACAGAAGTTGGGGGGAAATCACCTGAGTCAGGTACAGGTGCAATTTCAGGCCATTTTCATTACCTCTTTTTGATACTATCCTTTAATATTAGCCCACATGACCTACTGAAATAGGCTCATTCCCGTTACTCAGGTCTGTATAATGAAACAAAACAGAAAAAGATCCTGTTACGAACTGTGGACACACAAAGTAAACTTGTGCTTTATTGCCATTGCCGGTGTTTGCAACAGTAGGTTGGTGCATAGCTTCATGCGTAAACTAAGACTGACCACTTTTCTCTTTCATTAATGATGTCCCTGGATTCTTGGATGGATCACTAATCATTAATTGTATCGTGAGGTCTTCAATGTGGCAGGCAACTATTTTCTAGCTAGTACTCCGATCATGGTGAATAATAACATCGCATGACCTAAGATACTTGAACAATGTAATTCCCTTCTGATTTTTTTCTATGTCTTACATTTCTCACCATAACTATACCTGAATCCATTGGACCTGTATTGTTTTTGCCATCCATGACGTTATGTCTGTTCTAATGTACGTATCAATAGTTCTTTAACAGTATCAACAGAGTCATAGTGAGGGCCGAACCGTACCAGTACATACTGATACTGTAGCTACATATCGTAGTTCCTTGAAATCTAAGCCTGAACCTACCAGCACCTGTATCGTACCAGTAGGGGGCAAATGGTCTATATCGAGGAAAGTGGTAAGTTTAATTTGTGCACCCCAAGATCAGATGGTATCAATTTAACTGATGCGCCCCTTTGTTTGCTACAGCTCAACTTGAAATAGCTGCTTTAAGTGATTTCATTACATGGTATTAATTTTTCTTTTTGTAGCGTGACATTACATCACCTCACATAAGCGAGGGCGGATATAGCTCTTCAGAACCCGCAGAAGCATTTTTGGTGCTTCCAAACTGCCTTCCAAAGCAATCCTTTCTTTATATGAACCGAAATTCTTTGTGGGTGACGCATGACATCCAAAACGGTTAACCGTGGGAAATGAAAATCAAAAATGTGTGTGTCAGCCAGCCGTACTTTCAGCGCAAAGAATGCCTTTTGCCTCTTTGGGCGTTATGCAGATGAGCTGGGGGGGGTTAGGAATTGTGGCGCCTAATGGCGTGGTGAAAGTTCACCGAGTACTCTCAGGTAGAGATTTGGCACTTGGAAGCAAAGGGGTAAATCCATCCGACTTTCTGAACGTCGCTCAACTTGTAGAGCAAAATCACGCACGACAGGTGTTTTAGGAATGAATGCGTAGCAGCCTAGTTGTACTTAGGGTTGCGGAATTGCTAACCGAAGCATGTGAGTTTGGTTTTACAATTATGGGGTAATTAACTACAGTACAAGTATTAATAAAATTCTAATAGAATGTGCGCGGAAAGATTAAAACGTAAAAGTAAAATAAACAAGGTGATATCGACCACTCAAAGACCGAGCAATGTGTACCCATGCGCGTAACTGCAGGAGTCAGATTCTGCAACAAGATATCTTGGGTGGATACATTATGCATCACTCCCAAACGGGCAAAATGCATGAAGAATCTTAATGCTATCAAAGTTTGTGGCGGTGCAGTTTCATCCTTACGAGAATACTATGAAATTGGATGAATTCCAACTTGTGCTCGTACTGTAAGCATTGCAAGTATCTAAGGGTAGTATATTACAGCCATCAAAATACCCTATCGGTTCGACGTTCAAAGTCAGTCTCTTAAAGTATGGGAGGGAATTTTTGGGTGGGCCGTCTTTCCTCGATATTGGGGTAATATCCCCTAACCCAACATCTGCCTGCCAGTTGCGATGCCGCTCATCCTAGATTTTACATGCAACTTACCAGTACCATTCCATTTTCAGCACAAAATACGGCAACGTGGATATTGTAAGTATTGATTATACTGTACTGCTCCTCTATACCAATTAGAGAGTTATTTATGTGGATGCGAAGTTGTCTTATGGATTATGTAATCGTTTCGGTGAGCTGTGTGCACGTGACATAGCGCTCCCTACTATACAGTACCCACCCCACACAAGCCCATAAGCTGTTATCTCTTAATATACTTGTACACAGTGTTATGATTCCTTCCTCACTGTAGGTCTTCTTGCACGTGGTAAACCTGATAGAACACTCTTTGAGTTCCACTATTTTCTCGATAACACGAGGTTGTCAATCACGAAAAGTGGTACCGGCCCAACTATACTGCATGTCTTGACTCGAATTGTAAGTTGATCAAGTGCATGTTTCCACACCGATTCCATACAACTTGACTTTCATTTGCCCAGACTATACGGGATGTAAGGTGAGTTTGTCTTAGACTCTAAAGCCAGATTAATGACAGGGTAGTTTGACAGCTGTCAGTTTGTGGATCACCTGTCAAACGGTCCATTTGCCTTCCGTCAAAGAACCAGTGGTTTCTCTTAATTATCATGCTTTGAGTAATACTTTGTACAGCTACTTCTACTCATAGTAATGTGGAGGGGTCTTATATGAGCACCAGCGTTCATTGAATTCATTTCCCAATTTAAAATGAAAGCTTCAGGGGGGTATTGCAAACTTCCTTGTAATGTTAATCAATCAAAAAATCACTGCAATAGTTGTTACGATATCAATTAAAATAAGCTAGCGCTACAGCCTTGATGTTACACTCTCGCCATTGCTCTCGACCTGTGCAGCTTTCGTTCTGACAGCTCAGGTGAGTGTACAAATCAAGCCGTACCTACACAGCAAGACAAAGGAAATGCACGTTGTGTGCCGAATACGCGATCACGCGAATACGCTTCCGAGGCCAAAAATTACTGGGTTTTAATTACTTTTAAAAGAACCCAAGAAAGTGTAAATTGCTTGTCTGTGTCCCCCCAGTGTTGCATGACACACGATTTCGTATACGTGATCTTCGCTCGTTAAAACTCCAAATCTAGTAAAACTGGATAAACTGGATCGCTTAAGGAATATTTGGTGCAGTGGGTGAACAAGAGTACATGAATGACATCACGTCACGAGTTCCCGCAGGACACAACCGGGTCATTTTTCGTGTACGCCATGGTCAATTTGTATCTTCAAGTGAGCACCTCAGCCACCCACCTTGCAGGGGGACATATTAGTTCAAATCAGAGGGAACCAATACCTCCTGAAGCTAACTACTACTACTTTCGTATGCTTCCTACCAGGTAACACGGTACTTCAGAGAAAATGTGTGAAGTTACCTCTATTGTACCAGGTGTGTACATACTGGTACCAGGTAGCAGCAGTTCATTGCAGAACAATACGGATAGGCAAGTACTTTTGTTACGCGCATGGCCTTATGATGGATTTGTTACTGGATGAAAAATCATGTGGGGAAGCATCGTCATCATAGATAGATGATGACACATGCATTTGGCTTGTTCTACCGCAAAGATTAATTCCATAACCTTGCTTGAACTCTTACATGCAGCACGCAAAAAATCCGACCCATCACAATGAAATGTAAGAAAATAGTCAAAGGCCTAATTCACTCTTGTACCAGACGCTTATAAACAGTACAAGTCAAATGCTATATGCTAAAAATATTACCTATTTCATCCCTAATGTCTTATAAGAGTATTATGTCTTCTCATTCCTCGTCAGGGTAAGCAGCCAACGCAGCTCCCACCCCTGAACCATCCTCTGCATGTCCAATATCGATTCTGTCAACAGGAATACCATCAACGTGACCCATAGCCTCCTTTACCATATCAGCAAAGTTGGGGTAAAACTGGAAGACGGATCCGTCAACGCCAATGTCGACAACATCGAATTTATCAAGGGCGTGCGTATGAAGAGTGATGGCAGCAAGGGGGATGGCCGATAGATATGCCGATCTCTTGCCAATAGCGGTGACCAGAGGTTTAAGGGCGGCCACCTGTGCTGGGGTAATGTCCTCTGCGGTCAGGCCTAGGGTTTTTACGATTTTCTCGTAATCCTCCTTTCCTGACTCAATCTTCTCTGCACTGGCAGCTTCAATGAACGACAAAACAGAAGTATCCATTCCAAAATCCTTCCATACAGGGTTGCCCTCCAACTTGGTGGACTCGAGAAGCAGCCCGTCACTCTTCAGATCTAAGAGGCAGAGTCTGAGGAGCTCACCTAGGAACATTCCAGAAATTCGCTTTTCAAACATGTGGAATGATTTGTTGTGGGTCTTGGAATCAAGGGCAACGTCCCATTTGGTGTTAGGGAGAACGTCGATATCATTATCATAAGAACCCCACTCGGTGTTGATGATCATAGTTTGGTTGGCAATATGTTCGGGAGAGTATCGTTTGAAGACCTCAGGGTAATTTTCAGCAGTGAACTTGGGCACCCGCTTGAGTCGCTCAGAGTAGGCACCATTAGTTCCTGTGCCAAAGATTGCACCGATCAATGTCTGCTTGTGTTTGCCATCGTCGGATTTTGACGCGTAAGCCCGTGCCAGCAAAGTACCAACAGTATCATTGACTAGGGCGACAATCTTGACGTTCAGATCAAGGGCATCTAGTTGGGTCTGGAACAGCTCCACAACGTCTTTTCCAACTGCATCCTTGATGTCGTAGCCCTTGGTCCATCTCAGAAGATAGCCCTTGTCCAAAGCCACCTGGTTAACAGGGAACGAGAAGGTAACTCCCATTCGGAGAGGCTCGACCTGGCTGAAGTGCTCAGAATGGTGTTCCTGTAGGAATTTCTGAACCTGGTGGGCCAAGAATCCGAAAAACTCGGCCTGGGTGCCTGTCATGAGCTCATCACTGACAGCAACCTTGGATGCAACGGTTTTGTGAGTATGGTCACCATTGAGATGCACAGATGAGACCCGGAAGTTTGTACCACCGAGATCAACCGCCAATTGTACACCCTTCTCCTTTCCGGTAGGGATTCGCGTCACAAACGAGGGGATCATAGGCATTGCTCTCTCCATGTTTGCCGAAAGAGCCTGGGCAGTCTGGTTGACAAAGTGTTTGACGCCCTGCTGAACATAGCTACCATCGATGGCAAACTCAGAGGCAAACTCGCTGACCTTTTGGCCCAAGGTGATGGTCATTTTCGTTGGTACACTGAAAGAGAGATACCCCAGCGTCTATATACGTTTTGGTTGCGCACCAACGATTATGGTTTCAACTCTATAGATAATGCGGATTTGGGGGACCCATAACGAAGTCAATATTGCATAGATGGCGACTTAGTCACGCAGGAATAACATACCTCTCCCATTAGGTTCTTGATTGCATATAATGAGTTGCCATTTTACATGTTTTATATCGTTTATGGGTACTATGTATCCAGACTACACCAAACCTATGCTAGCCGTATTGAGTTTGGATGAAACTGACGAACTGGGGCGTTGCTAACGTTGGGCATATAATTGTTTGGCAACATTATCCCTCGTCGTAGCTGCTTTTTTTTTTTGATGATTTATCCGGCACACCCATATCAATATACAAATAATACAAGTTGCTTACCAAGTAAAGGCCATCGCGTGGCACAGGATTTAACTTTCACCTGTCGCCGAACAAGGGGAGTGCAGGTTAGCAAGGCGTGTGTAAGGTGTTATTCATCATACCTAGAGGCCAACGAAACTGTGATCATCGCCTGTAGGTTGCTCCCAATGTTGGGTTGTATGCAAGGATTTTGTGTGTAATTTCTTAGATAATCAAAGAGTATCTCCCGGGTTTACTTCTAGCTGATGATCGTGACGTTTTTTTGTGGGGATTTTAAATCTACTGCGGGGCTACACTAGTTCCTCCGACTCACTGCAATGCGGGAAAATACACGATGCATGCTGTGAATCTGATCATCACATAAATATATGCAAAACTAATGAAAACAGAATACATGTTGGATTATTATTTACGTAGAAGTTCCGGTAGCAGAATGGTGCAGATCTTAGGGGTTGTCCTCTGTGCGTCCACTGGCATCCTCTCCCCATTTGAATGTCATGCAAGGCCCATAAATAATTTGCACCTGTCATTCAACAAGGAATATTATGGGGCAAGTGGCCATGATGCTGTCGCGCGACCAGAAAAATCAGGAAAAATCTAGTTGTTGTCTTTTTTTATTCAGCAGAAGTTCGTGGGTGTACATTATTGGCCCCTGTTAATGAGAAAAAAATCCCTAATATCAGAAAAATATGCCCCCTCTAGGCCCGGAACGTTTATCCGAGAATTGCATTAGCGAAATGGGGCGGGGTATAAAATAACGTTCATACGTACAGTATGTAAAAAATGTAGGGTAACGGAAGATTAGTGTGTACCAGTACGATACATACTGCTGAGAAAATATGTTGTTTGGATAATGAATTTTCCGTGGGTGGTGGTGAAATAGGTTATAGGTGGTGCTAAAAAAAAATATGCTAGAAGTTCTTGAAAACTATCCCACGCCTGGCTACCGTGCTCAAAATTAGGCGATCTTGAACAAATAGGCTTACTGAGTCGGAAAAACATCGAGGCTGTCACCTGGACAATGTAGGAGAGGCGTGGGTTCTTGGTACCAGGTGTATTTATAATGTCATATAGAAACCGTGCAGCTTGTGGCTTGTGTATTCTATCTATCTTTTGACTCCTATACTACCGGTACCAGGGTGTCGTACCAGGTACCAGGTAAGTACCGGTAGGTCAAAAGTACGTATAGTCCAGTGCGTGTGTGACGTCATTGTACATCTGTCCCAACAAGACAACAACTCCGAATTATTCGAACATGGTCATGGTCTAACTGAACCCTTCACTACACACACCTAGAGAGTCGCTATTGGTAGGATGAGTGTACTGTACAATGATGCTGACGTCAATGCTCGAAGTTCTGTCTATGTAACTTACAGTACTGTGCCGGTACAGTACTGTACTCGTACAATACAAGTATGCAAGATTAAAAACGTATATCTCAAGAAACCCCTACTGGTACGATACTGTACTGTAAGCTACTTTTCGTGTTTATTAGTAATACCCTAGTGTCTCCCTGTGTCATATGATATAATTTATTCAAATATTTACTTAAGCTGGTGCTCCTTGTGCTCCTTGTCGTCGCCATAGGCCTTAGTTCCGTAGTGGCCGTTAATACAGATAATGTCCTGAGGTCGGTAATCTTGCTTGCCAGAGAAGAAGACCTCAAGAATGTTCTTGGTGCCCTCTGCGTATCGTCCCTGGGCATCGATAGAAGTACCAGAAATATGGGGGGTCATGGCGTTTCCTCCTCCATACTTGTTTCGCATGGTTCTCCAGGGGTGGTCTTTAGGAGCGGGCTGGGGGAACCAGACGTCACCACCGTAGCCTCGGATCTTACCAGACTCAAGAGCGGAAACAATATCCTCGGTGACACAGATCGCGCCCCGGGCAGTGTTGACAAGCCAAGCACCATCCTTCATGTGGGAGATGAGCTCCTTGTTGAAGAGACCCTTGGTGGAGGCGTGGAGGGGACAGTTGATAGTGACGACATCACACAGAGAAAGCATCTCCTCGAGAGACTCAACTCGTCGACAACCAATCTCCTTCTCAACATCAGCAGGCATAGCCTGGTAGTCGTAGTAGAGCATCTCCATGGGGTCGAAAGGCTTGCATCGCTTTAGTACACGCTGTCCAATTCGGCCTCCTCCAACGGTACCGATGACCTTGCCCTCGAGATCGTAAGAGTCCTTGGCGACAGCAGCAACATCCCAGCCGCCAGAAATGATCTGCTCATGAGCAGGGACGAAGTTTCGGACGAGGACCAGCATGGTCATGACGACATGCTCAGCCACAGACTGGACATTGGAACCAGTGACCTCGAGAACAGCAATATCTCGAGCGTTGGCAGCGTCCAGATCGACATGGTCGGATCCAACACCAGCAGTGATGCAGATCTTGAGCTTCTTGGCCTTGTCGATTCGCTCCTTGTTGATGTAACCAGGGTGGAAGGGGGTAGTGATGACAACATCGGCGTCAACAATTTCCTTGTCAAGAACAGAGTCAGCTCCGTCCTTGGAAGAAGTGGTGACCAGAGTGTGGCCCTGAGACTCAAGCCAGTCTCTAATACCGAGCTCGTTTTCAGTGCATCCAAGCAGCTTGGGTTCGTCAGCAGCGTGGGAGCCGGCATCGTAGAGAACAAGAAGGACCTTCATTTGTGTAGTGGTGTTTTAGTGGTTGTTGTGGTTGTTGTGGGTTGTGGGTTGATGTCAAATAAGGGGCCAATAGACCCCCCTTTATACCCTTTCATTGTCATATCGTTTCCGCCTTGGTGTGTGTATCTTGCATGAACCATGCCAGCAGGCGGTTTCTAGACCGATGAGCTGTGCGGCTCAGAGATCTGCATCGGGGCGGCCGTCAGAGACACCATTGAAATCACACAAGAAAAAATGTAAAATGCTGCAATAAAAGTACAGTACTGTAGTAAAATTATTTTCCTATATCTAATAGGTAATTAGATTAAATTTTTATTTAATTATTTTTCTCTGTTTTACTTGCTATCCCGGACAGCCGATGGCTCTTTTCCAAGCCGCACGAACGGGCCAATCTTTTATGAGCCGCACCAACAGAAGGTTTGCGGAGACAGAGATGACCGGAACAAACGGAGACACAAGAGTGCTTACTACCTCTCCCTACAATCTCTGAATAACTACATATAACAATCGCTACAAGTACACTAAAAAATTGGGTGGGACTCAGTGGTCCAAAATGTATTTACCCGAGAGGTTCAGCTCAATGGCTTACATCCTCTTAACTAATTATAAAACTAAAGGTTCGGCAAAGTGTACATCCTCGTAGCGAGGTTCCACGGCCTACATCCTTTCTGAATGCGAATCAGATCGAATATCTCCGACTGCCTTATGCTCGTTTGGCGGCTGCTGCTCTCATTATGTCTAGGCTCTGGCTCTTATTGGCGTAGTAGCACTAATAGACTCTGGCAATTGACTATCCTGCTCTTATTGGCCCTGGCTTGTTAGCTCTGGCTCTTATTGGCAGTCACACTCATGTTCGATATGGCTCTGGCTCTTACTGATTGGCTCTGGCCCATGTATCACTGTAAAAGGTGCTGGCATTCTGAAGAACAGTTCACAGTATCACCTATAGCGCTGGCGTTTATCGTTTCACAGAATCACTTCGTGCTGGCATAACTTGACGCTTCTCAGACGCTTCAACAACGGCTCCTGCTCTGGTGGCTGGTGGCTTCACCATCAAACAGCTCCAGGCGGCTTTTCAGCATCGTAGTGTCGTGTGTTGGCATTGTCTTGTCGGTCGGCGGCACTAGTTCTGGCTCATTACGGCTCGGACTGGCTCTTTACCTGGCGGTTTGGCAGGTTGGGCACAAACGCTTTGCACAGTGGCGGTCTTTTCAGACGCTTATGCTCAGGCGGACTAGCTGGATCAGGTTCGGATCGTATGTCAGCTGTCTCTTAACCGGGATTCCTGGTGTACTGGTACCAAGTCAGTAGCAGATGGAGGGACATATGACTGACTATCGACAGTCCATCCCCCCAAAGCATTCAGTAGTGTTATCCATGCTGGGAATTTCACCCTGGGAGCTACCCAATCATTGTGCTCTAGACAACTCAATGTCCGTCATAGCAAGCTCATGGGCAATGTTTCGTGCCCGTCACAGCTTTTGAAGGAGACAGAACTCCGAGTGCTTGCTAAGCTGTCTCATCGTTGCTCTGCGTCCAGTGGCATGTACCAAGGGGTTTCCTTTCACTCGGCAGCTTTGCTAATGCTCGGMTTCACGTCTTAGTTACTCGCTCATGCGTTATTCACGCACGGTTTTAATCCGACTCAACAGCTGCGTCATAGCTTTCGCTCAGCAAGCTTCTGGAATACTGCCTWGCGGCAGGACCAGTAGAGCAGACCCCAAAGTGTTGCTCATGCTGGGAGTTTCACCCGTGGTTGCGAACCATCTGAGAAAGGAACTCCTGAGTAGATTGCGAATCTTGCTCGTCATCATTCCACATCACTGATGCATGAAGAGAGGTGTGTTGATGCTCCAACTCGGTAACTAAAAGTTACGTCATGGTAGGAGACGAATTATGCCCGCTCACGCAAGACAACTACTGCTTCCTCGCTTTCGCTCGGCAGTGTCAACAGCTCTCGAAGTGATCGAATCCTTAGCAGATGCTCAGAGACTGGTCGACTTCTGTTGATGTAAAAACGGGGACCTCAAGGGGGTTTATATATTCGTTGGATGGTGGTTTGAGTTTGGAATAAGGTTTGTTGATGTGCATATACGAAGGATACAGAACCTTGTCGAAAACTTTGGAATGTTCCATGGGTCAGAAACATGTACGTGAGTGGGGGGTTTCTTGGTATCAAAAGAATCACAAAAATTTTGAGTAATATGGTCATATAATTAGTTACTTTGTAGCGTAACAATATTTGCTACATCTTAGTTTCAGTGAGAGGGATTACAGTTTTAAGGTTTTGCCAATATGGTGGCGACTTATTCCTAGAGAATCTGCGACCTTCGCAAGAATACTGTGGAAAGAAAAAGACACCGGATGATTGGGTAACCTTAGAGCCTTATTGCAGGTGGCAAAAACGGTAATTTACTTCAACTACATCATGGCAATACTCCATATCCTGCCTCAGTTTAATCAAAACGGCTTGTGGTCTTAGTAATACTTGAGTAACACCAAAAGARGAGATCGCAGCAATGTGAAACAAAGCGCATTGTACTCCCAGAGGCTTGCTACAACGTGCGAAACTGAATTTGAGGCAAAAAAAAATTGTTGTTTTTTTCTCAAAAAACACCAAATTTTGTCGCATGGGGGGGACCACATRCGAAATTGTCAAAAAACAGCCAAAAATCAAATTTTCATAAAACTTTAGGCTCATAAAACTGGAGTAAAAACATTWGATTTTATATTTTAAAAAGCTTTAGGTGAATCAAACCGATCAATTGATTCCATAACAATCTTCAGCTTTGTCGTTAGCACTACGGGATGTGYTGTTTTGCACTAATCCTCTTGRMATGTGACTCTGAAAAATCATGRAAAAAAAATCAGGAAAAAAAAAGACAAAGTTTTTACAAATTGGGAYATTAATAGCTGAGGTTGTTTTTTGRCATCTCAATATACCGCTTATTAATTTCTACGCTCTTATGCCACTCTTTCACCTTTTTGGAGTGTTTTGTATTGCAGAAATTATGCACCCTTTCTTGATATGATCGCATCACCACAAGGAGAGACCGTAGCGAGGTGAAACAAAGCGCATTGTACTTCTGGAGGCACGCTACAACATGGGAAACTGATTACAGATCGAAAAAAAAAAGTTGTTTTTTTCCAAAAAAAGTCAGGTTTTCGGCTTGTGGGGGGGACCACATGCGATTTTGTCAAAAAATGCCAAAAATCAAAAAATTACAAAACTTTAGTCTCATGAAACTGGGGTAAAAATAGGAGATTTTATATTTTAAAAAACTTCACGTGAATCAGACCGATCAATTGACTTTATATCCATCTTCAAATTTGTAAATATCTGTTCAGGAAGTGTTGTTTTGCAAAAATCCGTGTTAATCCTGACACTGAAAAAAATTTGAAAAAAAAACTGGAAAAAAAACACAAAGTTTTTATAATTGGCAATATTAATAGCTCGTATTATTATTTGACTTCACAATATACTGTAGGTCAATTTCCACGCTCTTGTGGCACGTTTTAGATCATTTTGGACACTGTCTGTTCTGTATTGCAGATATTATGCACCCCTTTCTTGATATGATCTCGGATATGGCCTTGATAAGGAATGAGGGGTCTGAAGGATATTTTGCGGGAGATTTGGTCGATTGAGGAGTAGGAGACGTATTTATTATTTGTTGATTGGATGATTTACAGGTGGGAATTGCTGTCAGCGTGAGGGTAGAAACAGAATTAGTGGCGGTARTGWGTCAAATTTAGATGWAATAGGATTACTCCGTACTGGCAGATATAGTCTGAAAAAGAATTGGTCCAAAACAAACCCATTTGAGAGTGCTAGCTCTTATCACCGATTATCTCCGGTGTTTTGAAAAACGCCAGCATGGTGCTAATATACCCACTAAATCACACAAATAAAATTATCCTGACATATATAGACCCCGGCACGAGACTCTGTCACAAGTTGTTTGTCGATTCCTCCTTTGCTCATCATTTTATTAAATTGTCAGTTACGGGAATTGAACCGACGAGCTTTCAAAATATTTAAAAATATTTAAGGTTTTGGGCCAGATGTTTACCACTCGGCCACGGAAGGCGAAAAATATGCACATCACCGGATCTCGATCACGTGACCCCCATAGTATAAACAAGGTCGGGGCATGTTGAATATGCTGTTTGCTAAGCGTTTCCGTCAATATTCGTGCTGCTGTCGTCGTTTGAAGTTTTGTAAATTGTTACTGTGATATCTCGCTAGATATACATATTCCGAGATTCTAGAGTTTCCTATAGCAATCACACGACTCAGGCGGTTCGGATAGTACTATCATATTCGTATTTGAATCTATTATCCTTATATAAAAGGTGTTATACGGTACCAGTACACTCTCCTGTTCTAAACCTGATACATTTCACTCTACAAACAGCCTACAAAAAAAGCAGTTCCATTGTTTTATTTCCCAGCTTGAATAAACAATACCTTAAAATCTCAAACCTCTGGCATTCTTCCTGGGTATTTGAGGATGGTTTGAAAATTAGTGGATTTTGCATCACGCAGTCGTTGGTTGACAGGCACAGTGTTATCTGATTGGTGATCTGGGCCAAGATGCTGTTATCTGTCTTGTTGATTTTTGAATCGCAACCAAAAATTCTCAGGAATGAACGCCCAAACGAATTGAACACCGACTGGAAGCTAGCTAGAGGGCATGTTTGGATGGTTGGTAGCAATAGTCCAATAGCAGTCAAAAAAGAAATACAAATATAATAGAACTATCAGAACCGCCTGAGTTGTGTGATTCCAATGGTGGTCGAGTCTACTACATTCCCATATTATGAATACCACCTCGAGATATACCGCAAATGATTACGTCATGTCTCATCGAGCACTCATACTACCGATTTCAAGAGTTGCCCGTTGGAATAGTACGCCTCAGACAGTTCGAATAATACCAATAACGTCGTGTTCTAATCGATATTATTGAACAATTGTTTGAATTAACTAAGATTAAATCAGATGAACGGAGTGTGACGTTTGTTGGGGAAAATGAGACTTAATTGGGCTTAAAATGAACGTCCAAGAGGTGGATTAAGAATGCTAAAAAGTGTAGAAGAGTTGGAGGATGTTTTGTGCTGGTTTCTGAGAGTTGACTAATTGGAAAGCAACAAAACTTGATGGAACTTCATGGATATAACGGGTATATGCGTAAATATGCCTTCCATGTGTGAATTGGATCATTCTGGACTTGTTAAATGATTTACACCTGTGTAGGATAACGTAGGAGCTAGCTATAATTTATTTTAATTATTTAGTATTATTTTGATTTTTTTCGAAAAATCAGAAAAATCAAATTAAATAAAAATAATTCGGAGCGACAAAACTCAAAAAGAATAGACATCTATGGACTAATTATATCCTCATACTACAGTTTTTTGTTGATTCAGTTCATATCTGATGAGTTATGGCTCTAGTGTTCTCCAATACTAAAATCAATATATATTACTCTACAAGCAGTCTACAAAGAAGACACTTCTACGGCTTTGTTCCTCTCGTCCCCCTCTACAATCTCATGTATTTTATCTTGCTCTGTAAAACCTCCTTCACTGTTATCAATCCCAACAATGCACTGAGGGATTGCAAGTCTCTGATCTCATCAAGCACTCATACTACAGAGTTCTAGAGTTGCTAGTTGGAATGACACGTATCAGGCGGTTCGGATGATACCGATAAAGTTGTGTTCTGATCAATATTATTGAACAATCTTTTGATTTAAAACAGTGTAAACTGATTACCGGAGTGTGACGTTTCTGGGGGCAAACGGGCTTTAAATATGTTTTAAATGGACGTATAAGAGGTGGTTTAACAGTTCTGAAAAGTTAAGTTGGGTTGGAGAATGTTTTGTGCTGATTTCTGAGAGTTGACGAATTAGAAATGAACGAAACTTCATGGAACTTCATGGAAATAACAGGTATTTGCGTAATTATGCAGTTCATATGTGTATTGGATCTATCTAAACCTGTTATATGATCTACAGCTGTGTAGGATAACGTAGAAGCAAGTTATAATTTATTTTAATTATTTCGTATTTTTGGATTTTTTCCGAAAAATCAGAAAAATCAGATTAAATAAAAATAATTCGGAGCAACAAAATTCAAAAAGATTAGACATTTATGGACTGGTTAGACTCTCAAACAACAATTTTTTTGTTGATTCAGTTCATATCTGATGAGTATGGCTCTGTCCAAACCAGAATTTCTCTTTTCTAAACCTACTATATCTTACTCTACAGGAGTCTTATAAGTAAGTCACTTATACTGGTTTATTTTTTGCTTCGCCCTCTACAGTCTCAGTTGTTTTACTTTGTTCAGAATATCTCCCTCGGTTCGTTAAACCCCGATAACTTATTAAGTGATCGCAGGGCTCGGAGCTGGGGGTATATTGTCATTTAGCCACTGTATCAATTGGAAGCGTCTTCTAACATCAGTAGTCAACATATACTTGGCTATCTTCAGACTGCCTATGATATTTAAATCGATTTTGGAAGTCTACTTGAAAAGCTAGTTTCTGTCCTAAAAGAACCCAGCTCAAAAGAACCATAACAGTAGCTCACAACTGGAATTCAAAGTTAAGATTTGGTTCAGAGTGTTCAATAAAGGTTCAATTCTGTATATCGTCATAGAGCAGGTACTGTACCATTGTGTTTGTCAACCAATGACTTGTGATCAATTTTTTGACTTAAATCAGAATAAACCGAATTAACGGAGTGTGACGTTTATTGGGCAAATGAGCCTCGAATATGCTTTAAATGGACGTATACAAAGGTGGTTCAAAAGTGCTGAAGAGTTTTGAGGAGCTGAAGGATGTTTTGTGCTGGTTTCTGAGAGTTGAGGAATTGGAAATCAACTAAACTTGATCATATTTCACGGATATCACAGGTATATGCGTAAATATGCATTTCATATCTGTATACCATCAGTCTCAACTTGTTACAAGATTTACACCTGGGTAGGATAACTTGGAAGCGAGTTATAATTTATTTTAATTAATTTGTATTATTTTGGATTTTTTCAGAAAAATCAGAAAATACAAATAAATAGAAATAATTCGGAGCGACAAAATTCAAAAAGATTAGACATCTATGGACTGATTAGATCCTCATACTACAGTTTTTTTGTTGATTTAGGTCATATCTGATGAGTTATGGCTCCAGTATTCTCCGTTACTAAACTCAATATATTTTACTCTACAAGCAGTCTACAAAGAAGACACTTATACTGCTTTGTTCCTCTCGTCTCCGTCTACAATGTCATGTGTTTTAGCTAGCTATGAAAAACCTCCCTCACTTCCTTCAACCCCAATAATGCACTGACTGATGGCTGGTCTCGGAATTGGAGGTATTTTGTCATTTTAGAGGCTACATCAAGAATAATAGTCTTCTTGCATTCAGGCGGTTCGAATGATACCAATAACGTCGTGTTCTGATTGATATTATTGATCAATAATTTGATCTAAATCAGTGAAAACGGATTAACGGTGTATGGTGTTTGTGGGGGTAAGTGGGCTTTAAATGGGCTTTAAATGGACGTATAAGAGTTGGGTCAACAGTGCTGAAAAGTTTAGAGGAGTTGGAGGATGTTTTGTGGTGGTTTCTGAGAGTTTACAAATTCGATATCAACGAAACTTGATGAGACTCCATGGATATAACAGGTATATGCGTAAATATGCCTTTCATATGTGTATTAGATCTATCTCAATTTGTGGCATGATCTACAGCTGCATAGGACAACTTAGGAGCTAGTTATAATTTATTTGAATTATATCGTATTATTTTGATTTTTTCAGAAAAATCAGAAAAATCAGATTAAATAAGAATAATTCGGAGCGACAAAAATCAAAAAGATTAGACATTTATGTAATGGTTAGACTATCATACGACATTTTTTTTGTTGATTCAGTTCATATCTGATGAGTATGGCTCTTTCCAATCCATAATTCTCCGATACTAAACCTCTAATATCTTAATCTACAGGAATCCTATAAGTAAGCCACTTATATTGTTCTGCTCCCCTCGTCGCCCTCTACCATCTCATCTGTTTTATCTTACTCTGGAAATCCTCCTTCACCTCCTTCAACACCAGTGATCGCAGAGCTCGAAGTTGGGGATATTATGTCATTTAGCCACTGTATCAATTGGAATAGTCTTCTAGCATCAGTATTCAACATTGACTTAGATATTTACAAACTCCCCAGGCTGTTTAAATTGATTTTGGAAGTCTACTTGGACAGCTAGTTTTTGTACTAAAAGAACCCAGCTCAAAAGAACCATAACAGGAGTAGGTAACAGCTTGAATTCAAAGTTAAGAGTTGGTTCAGAGTGTTCAATAAAGGTGCAACTCGGTATATTGTCATGGAGCAGGTACCATTGTCTTTGTCAACCAATTGCTTGTGGTAAAAACTTACTAATCTTCAAACCATCTCCAAATAACCAGAAGTAATATCAGAACTTGAAGACTTTCACATATTGTTTATTGAGATTTAAGGAATAAGCTTGTTGTTGTAGGTTGCTTTTAGGATGTATTTGGAGTGAGATACGCGGGCTTTAGCAGACGAGAGATACCATAGCGCACAACACTTTTACATGTGTGGAAGATGTTCGAATACGGATCAATGAGTACCATTGGAACCGCCTGAGGCGTGTGAATCCAATGAGCAGCTCTGTTTTTTTGTAGCGTCAATATCCATCGAGATATTCTAAATATAAGTTGAAACGACGACAGCAAGAGCGCCATAAACGGGAACACTCAGGGAACACAATATTCGGTATCACACGATCTCAACGAACACGCCCATACCAATATCTCAACACCCCCCAAAATTCCTAGTTTCGGTCACCGAAACCTTAAAAAAATCGTGCAGAAACGCAAGTAAACACAAAATAAATGGTACCATTGTGTTCATCGGGAAACGAGGATCACTCCTATACCCATTACTTTATGTTTCATTTTTTACAAATCTTTGACCCCTCCTAACATACCCAGGATTAATGGTAGAGATTTGGGCTTTTAAGGTATTGTTTATTTAAGCTATGGGAGCATTGGGTAATTTTTTGGTTAAGATTGGGTGTATTTCAAGTAATATTCCAAAAAATTGGTCGCCTAAAATACAGCCAATCTTAACCAAAAAATTACCCGACGTCCCCATAGCTTAAATAAACAATACCTTAAAATACCAAACCTCTACCATTAATC
>BCKF01000001.1:2325995-2385215 GCA_001600515.1 Yarrowia sp. JCM 30694
GGTTCTTGGACCAGTAGACGTTAGTAAAGGACAATAACCTGGCTCGTTTTTCGTTTTTGTGTTATTTACATGTACTGGGAAGGTCTCAAATGCTGAATTTCTAACATGGCCAAAACACCTCCGATTTCAATTCTGAAAAATTTGTCTCAATTTACTGATAGGGGGCTTCAAAATGAGCTATCCCTTACCTTCCTACAGGTAATACTCGCTGAGGAAAGGCCTCTCAAAGTAGCATAAAGTACCTGGTTTGGTCCCAGCATAAAGTACCGGGACGGCATAAACTACGGGAACGGGTATGCAAGATCGCTCCCGTAGTTTATGCTGGGACCAAACCAGGTACTTTATGGAACTTTAGGCAACATTTGCTGATCCTGTAGAGCTCGTAGAAAGGTAAGAGATAGCTCAATCGGAAGCCCCAAATCAGGAAATCACAATGCATCTTTAATATTTGAAATCGGAGGTGTATTGGCCCGAATAAATTTTCAGCGTAGGACCTCAGTTTCATGTTTTAGTACAGTCTTAGAACGTCACACCTGCTTTTGATATCAATCCCACAAGAGGGAGCGGATTCCCAGCTCTCTATTGATGTAATTTATTCCATTGTAGGGTCTTCTAACCTGTTATGTTGATCCGTCATTGGTACTGGTACCGGTAGGATCATTTGTTAGCGGAAAATTGTTCTATTCAAATAGTGTCTCTGAATCTGTAAATAACCACAACACCCATGAATTTCTCTCTTAATACTTGGGAAAACCGTTAAATACGGATATCTGACATTCCTGACTATCTTGCATACCCGTAGTTTATGCCGTTCCCGTAGTTTATGCCGTCCCGATACTTTATGCTGGGACCAAATCAGGTACTTTATGGAACTTTATGCAACATTTATTAAGCCAGCAGAGTTCGCAAAAAGACAAGAGATAGCTAATTGGGAAGCCCTTACTCATGAAATTACAATGCAACTTTCAGAATTAAAATCGGAGGTGTTTTGGCCATTTCAGACATTCAGCCTTTGAGACTGGTCAGAGAGCCCATCAGTTACAAGTGTCATGCTTAGAAATAACACAAATATGGAGCATGTTTGTTACATAAACCGCGGAGGGTACCTGGTACCCACCGTTGATGGTACCGATCACTTAAATTAAATGCATTTTCGAAAATTGGGCGTTTTTGCAATGATCTTCAAAATCCTCACATGATCGTTTCTAAACCCCCTTGGATAAACAAAAGGGAGTTGCCAGCTGTGTAAACTATAGCTTTTACTGCCTATGGTGTGTGTAATAGAGGCCAATTGTTAAGATATTGTCTCTCGCCAATGTCTCAGACTATTGTTACCCCACTCTACAAGGATTGTACCAGTACGTACCAGGTAGTATCCGTATCAGAACAAAAAATGAGTATGTAGCAATCGTTTCACCAAGAAACGTGAATATGTGATAAAAAGAAAAGATGTGCTTAGTTATTATGTGCCAGCTACTACTCCCTCGCCAACTCATCAAGATATTACTCTTCTTTAACACGTGAATATTGGGGCAAGGTTAAGGTTATTTTAGTTGATTATATGATTAGTATGATGTTCCCAAACTGCGGGGGAACGTGCACAAAAGGTTCAGGGCTGACACATGCATATACATATATATATGGCACTAGCCTGGCCTTCTCTGAAGGCAAGACAAACATGCCTGAATTCAATTGGGAGTCAATTTTGCCCGCTACACCAGTTAGCGAGGTAGAAAACGATATTCAAATCCTGCGCCAAGGTTTCCGGTCTGGAAAGACACTCGACGTGAACTTCAGACTGGACCAAATCCGCAAGCTGTTCTATGCCCTCTACGACAACGTTGATGCAATCAAGGAAGCCATCCACAAGGACCTGGGAAGACCAGTCTTTGAAACTGAGCTTTGTGAGATCTCATTCCAATGGGGAGAATTCAACAATGTGGTTTCCAATCTGAAAAAGTGGGCTGCTGATGAGAATGTGAAAGGAACCAGTCTCCAGTACACCCTTACTCGACCCAAAATCAGAAAGCGCCCTCTAGGTACAGTTCTAATCATCTCCCCTTGGAATTACCCCTTTGTTTTGACTGTCTCCCCTTTGCTGGCAGCACTGGCGGCCGGAAACACGGTGGCCTTGAAGTTTTCCGAGATGTGCCCACACACTTCACTCCTGCTTGGAAAGCTGTGCACTGAGGCACTCGACAAGGATGTGTTCAAGGCATTCCAAGGTGGGGTACCCGTGGTATCTGAGATCCTGAAGTACAAATTTGACAAAATCATGTACACTGGAAACCACCGAGTGGGTAAGATCATTGTGGACGCGGCCAACCAATATCTCACGCCTGTTATTTTAGAGCTCGGAGGCAAGTCGCCTGTCTTTGTGACCAAGAATTGCAAAAATGTTTCGCTTGCTGCGAAACGTGCCTTGTGGGGCAAGTTGGTCAACGCGGGCCAAACCTGTGTTGCCCCTGACTACGTTATTGTCGAACCTGAAGTAGAAGAAGAGTTCATCAAGGCCTGCAAACATTGGGTTGACAAGTTTTACCGTGGCCAGGTAGACTCTGACCACAAGGACTTCACCCATATTGCGACCCCAGGTCATTGGCAACGGTTAACAACTATGCTTTCTCAAACCAAGGGCAACGTTATTACTGGAGGCAATTCTGATGAGAAAACTAGGTTCTTGGCCCCTACCGTTGTCTCACATGTTCCCGATGGCGATTCACTTATGGATGATGAAATTTTCGGTCCCATTCTGCCAATCCTGACAGCCAGATCTGTTGACGAGGGTATCCGGTATGTCCACGAGAACCACGACACTCCGTTGGCCATGTATGTCTTTACCGATGATGCATCTGAAGGAGAGTACCTCCAGTCTCAAATCAACTCTGGTGGTCTTATTTTCAACGACAGCCTTGTCCACGTCGGATGTGTGCAGGCACCCTTTGGTGGCGTGGGCCAATCTGGCTATGGATCGTACCATGGAGAAGATTCGTTCTTGGCCTTTTCTCATAGACAGACTTTCATGAAACAGCCTCACTACATTGAACGGCCCATGGCAATCAGATACGCCCCTTATACCTCTAAGAAACAGAGGGCTGTACAGGGAAGCTTGGCAGGACCCATTTTCCCACGTACTGGAAAGGTTGACCGTTCATTGCTAGAGCGAATTTTTGGTAAGCTTTGGTTCTGGATCATCGTTATTGGAGTAGGAGCTGCTGGCCTCAAGTCTGGCCTCATTTTTTGATTTTTTACTAACCACAGTTCGCTCAAAATTGTAGCTGACATGATATTTGAGATAGAAATAAATTTACTACCATTACTGTACGATACATACACAATACTGTCAGTGAGTATTTACTCTTGAAGTTGTCCTTAACAGAATAGCACTGTCCTGTAGCTATAGTTTGAATTTCGGCTGTCTGCCTCTATTGTAGCATGTCATTCAATTGCGGCGACAACAGCATACAGCTACTAGCTAGAGAACAATATATGTAAAACCCTGGCAATTTAAGATGTCTACTGGTAACAGAAATCTACCGGTACCTACGTGGTCATCAATACCTATGTCTTATAGAATGAAGTCAGCAACTAGTAGACGCAGTTACAATGGTGGTTTAATTCGGCCTCAAAGGCACGACTACGCCTTTTGTCATTGCTTAAATTGAAGGTCTAGGACCTTATTCGCCTTAATTTGAGATATCACAGCAGACACATACGTACAGGTACGTACTGTACTGGTACTTGTACCTTGAAACGCGCGCCTGAGTTCTTGGTAGCTAATAGGGTTAGGGATCCATTAAACTCATGTCGAATGCCAATTGGGAGGAAAGTACACACAGAAGCAGGATTCGTGATCGAAATGCGCTACAATTGCCACCTTTTCTGAGAGTGGAAACGAATAGAACTTTTCTCGAAACCTGCCCGCCAACCTCGGTAGCTAAAAGCTCACATGATTCTAACAAATCCTACGCTATTCCAGTTGGATTGCACCATGACTCGTAGGCAATAGGGCCTGACCATTCATAATATACTATTAGTAATGCGAGATGGAAAAAAGGGTACTTGTACCCCGCATGTTAAAGATTATTTTACTCGCTGGCACCCTGTAGTTAGTCCGACGTGCACATGACGATGTCATTCCTTGTATATACCCTGATGATGCTCGTTGAAATATGGTTTCACAAGGCACCTAATGCACCAGCGAACGTGAAAGTTGCCCCGCATTGCGGGCAACCCGTTTTTTTTCGGCTCATGAACTCTGTGTATGCAACAAGCCGAGAGAATAATGTGGGGAACAAATACTTCAGAGCAAGGGCGGTATGTTTGAAAACTAATCAACAAATCAAGTTACCGCAATCTACGAAATAATTATCTAGCAGATTAAGGTACTTTCAGCGAAATGAATTGATCTCCCATGGAACAAACCCGGAGGGCAAGTTTGCTGTCTAAACTCGGTTGCATCTCCTGACAGATCCTGCATGCGCCAGAAATGCGGAGAGAACGAAGCCGATATTGTGGAATGCTCGGAGCCGAACACGCCGACAACTACGTACAAACCAAGAGAGAAACGGACTCTGCGCAGAAGAAGCCTGAGAAATACCCGTTACTAATTGTAGGAAAACGATGGCTGTTTGCGACTTCTTCTATAATGGTACTCAAATTGCCCGGAAAAGGTAAATATTGTATTTCGGAGTTGCAACGGGTGGCGTACGCTCCAGAAATAGAGCTACACTTGTTATCCCCCCAAGGCCAAATAATCTTGCAAAACAAAATGGGGGGTGACATCTGTCTACTAATCATTTCCGTTGTCGCAGACCAACGGCTGATTTGTATAATGTGGGGTTGAGTTCCAGCACGGGGTTAACGCTTATTGGATTGGATGAGCTAATGCACGCCAGGAGTGAGCATGAAAACCGGCAGATCCCCATGGGGGAGCCCCGTTCTATCCCGAGCCACCCCCACAACGAAGGAAATAGATGTTGGAAGTAGTACAATATCAGAAAAATGCTTTACCATCACTAATATACATATTGCTTCACAAAAATTATGTTCAATGGGCTGTGAGTATTTCTCGGTTGAAGGTGAAATTTCCACAAGCTTCTGTGTGAATGTGGGGTTGTACAACTTTGAAATTGATGACGTTTAGTGACAAAACACCAGTATAAAAGTGAATACAATGTGTAAAACAGTGCAATTGGAACAAAAATTGGGCACAATTGATCGGTTCGATAGATGAATATTTACCCCGCTATATTTGTTCTGATTGAAAAGCGTTCCCAACATGGATTACGCCCGCCCGATGACGAGCGACTTGCTTGAGCCGAGGCAAAGTTTAATGGTGACAAGGAAACCGTAAACCCCATAGGAAGCCAAAGTGACCACTGCATGACCCCAGTATATAACCTGCCCCACCCCTCCTAACTTGTTGCTTTCCAGATCAAGTTATACCGGAACTGCTAACTCAATTGAGATAGAAGATACGTTATTAACAATCTATTTATTCAACACACACACACAATGTCTGGAGAACTAAGATACGACGGAAAGGTCGTCATTGTTACCGGTGCCGGAGGTGGCCTCGGTAAGGCATACGCCCTCTTCTACGGTTCCCGAGGAGCCTCTGTTGTCGTCAACGATCTTGGTGGCGACTTCAAGGGTGACGGTGCCCAGGCTGGCAGCGGAAAGCGAGTGAGTATCAGTGCACAACAGGAAAGTCACAAAAGAAACGAACTAACCCCAGGTTGCTGACGTTGTCGTCGACGAGATTGTCTCCAAGGGTGGTAAGGCTGTTGCCAACTACGACTCTGTCGAGAACGGTGATAAGATTGTCGAGACTGCCGTCAAGGCTTTCGGCTCTGTCCACATTGTCATCAACAACGCCGGTATCCTCCGAGATATCTCTTTCAAGAAGATGACCGAGAAGGACTGGGATCTTGTTTACAAGGTTCACGTTTTCGGTGCCTACAAGGTCACCCGGGCTGCCTGGCCCTACTTCCGAAAGCAGAAGTACGGTCGAGTTATCTCCACCTCTTCTGCCGCTGGTCTCTACGGTAACTTCGGCCAGACCAACTACTCTGCTGCCAAGCTCGCCCTTGTTGGTTTCGGTGAGACTCTCGCCAAGGAGGGTGCCAAGTACAACATTACTTCCAACGTCATCGCTCCCCTGGCTGCCTCTCGAATGACCGAGACCGTTATGCCTGAGGATATCCTCAAGCTGCTCAAGCCCGAGTACGTCGTCCCTCTGGTCGGTTACCTCACTCACGAGTCTGTTACCGAGTCTTACGGTATCTACGAGGTCGGTGCCGGTTACATGGCCAAGATCCGATGGGAGCGAGGCAACGGTGCTGTCTTCAAGGGTGACGACACTTTCACTCCCTCTGCTATTCTCAAGCGATGGGACGAGGTCACCTCCTTCGAGAAGCCTACCTACCCCAACGGCCCTGCTGACTTCTTCAAGTACGCTGAGGAGTCTGTCAAGCGACCTGAGAACGC
Organism: Yarrowia sp. JCM 30694; assembly: GCA_001600515.1. Classification (NCBI taxonomy): domain Eukaryota; kingdom Fungi; phylum Ascomycota; class Dipodascomycetes; order Dipodascales; genus Yarrowia; species Yarrowia sp. JCM 30694. The sequence goes on from BCKF01000001.1 coordinate 2,332,488, forward strand.
CCAGGGACCTGCCGTCTCCTTCAAGGACCAGGTTGTCATTGTTACCGGTGCTGGTGCCGGTATTGGCCGAGCTTACTCTCTTCTCCTTGCCAAGCTCGGTGCCAAGGTTGTTGTCAACGATTTCGGTAACCCCCAGAAGGTCGTCGACGAGATCAAGGCTCTCGGCGGTATTGCCGTCGCTGACAAGAACAACGTCGTCCACGGTGACAAGGTTGTCCAGACTGCCATTGATGCCTTCGGCACTGTCCACGCTGTTGTCAACAACGCCGGTATTCTCCGAGACAAGTCTTTCGCCAACATGGATGATGAGCAGTGGCAGCTGATTTTCGATGTCCACCTCAACGGTACCTACGCTGTTACCAAGGCCGCATGGCCCTACTTCCTTAAGCAGAAGTACGGCCGTGTTATCAACACCACCTCTACCTCTGGTATCTACGGTAACTTCGGCCAGGCTAACTACTCTGCTGCCAAGGCCGGTATCCTCGGTTTCTCCCGAGCTCTTGCTCGAGAGGGTGAGAAGTACAACATTCTTGTCAACACCATTGCCCCCAACGCTGGTACTGCCATGACTGCCTCTGTCTTCACTGAGGAGATGCTCGAGCTTTTCAAGCCCGACTTCATTGCTCCCATCACCGTCCTGCTTGCTTCCGAGCAGGCTCCCGTCACTGGTGATCTCTTCGAGACCGGTTCCGCTTGGATCGGCCAGACCCGATGGCAGCGAGCTGGAGGCAAGGCCTTCAACACCAAGAACGGTGTCACCCCCGAGATGGTTCGAGACAACTGGGCCAAGATTGTCGACTTCGATGACGGCAACGCTACCAACCCCACCACTCCCTCCGAGTCTACCACCCAGATTCTTGAGAACATCTTCAACGTCCCCGATGAGGAGGTTGAGGAGACTGCTCTTGTTGCTGGCCCCGGTGGACCCGGTATCCTCAACAAGGAGGGCGAGCCTTTCGACTACGAGTACACCTACCGAGATCTTATTCTCTACAACCTTGGTCTTGGTGCCAAGGCTGATGAGCTTAAGTACGTCTTCGAGGGCGATGATGACTTCCAGACCATCCCCACTTTCGGTGTTATCCCTTACATGGGCGGCCTGATCACCACCAACTACGGTGACTTCGTCCCCAACTTCAACCCCATGATGCTTCTCCACGGTGAGCAGTACCTTGAGATTCGACAGTGGCCCATCCCCAACAACGCCGTTCTCGAGAACAAGGCCAAGGTCATTGATGTTGTTGACAAGGGCAAGGCTGCTCTGCTCGTCACCGCCACCACCACCACTAACAAGGAGACCGGTGAGGACGTTTTCTACAACGAGTCCTCTCTGTTCATCCGAGGCTCTGGTGGCTTCGGCGGCAAGTCTACTGGTTCCGACCGTGGCGCTGCTACTGCCGCTAACAAGCCCCCTGCTCGAGCTCCTGACTTCGTTAAGGAGATCAAGATCCAGGAGGACCAGGCTGCCATCTACCGACTCTCCGGTGACTACAACCCTCTTCACATCGACCCCGCTTTTGCTGCTGTCGGTAACTTTGACCGACCTATTCTGCACGGTCTCTGTTCCTTCGGTGTCTCTGGTAAGGCTCTGTACGATCAGTTCGGTCCCTTCAAGAACGCTAAGGTCCGATTTGCTGGTCACGTCTTCCCTGGCGAGACCCTCAAGGTTGAGGGATGGAAGGAGGGCAACAAGGTCATCTTCCAGACCAAGGTTGTTGAGCGAGGTACCACTGCTATCAGCAATGCTGCCATCGAGCTTATGCCCAAGGATGGCGCCAAGCTCTAAGCTATCTCCACTTTTAGTGATATGAGTTAAGTAAATTTAAAGAAATGTATGAGTTAAAAATAATGTTTGTGACTATTGTCTTGTAATTTGAGAAAGTGGCACAGCCGTGGTAAGTACTTTACACTGTAAGTGGTCGGTATCGTACAGTACCAGTAATTACCTGGTACCGTCACGGTTCCCACCGGTTATTTTAAATTTTCTGAAGAAATTCCCAACTGTTGGGTTTTTAGAATTACTTAAATTGACTTTCCGTCATCCTACGTATGTACAGTTGTACCAGTACTGTACCAGTAGCAGCTTATTACAACAAATAATTGAAGGTGTAGCAACTATAGTTGCACATGTAGGAGGTAGTAAAGCACCAAGTTAGATCTTATGCTGTTAGCTGTGTTCTGTCTTTTTACAGCTCTACTGTAGCTTGAAGGCTGTACTTAACCTACAACGCAGGAACCCATCTTGAATAGGTTCTCTGAAGCTGTAAATGACGTTGGAACTCATAAAATACTCTTACAGCACTCAGAATAACCGTTAAATACGATTTTCCGAATTTTCTGATTATCTTGCATACCCGTACTTTATGCCGCTCCCGTAGTTTATGCCGTCCCGATACTTTATGCTGGGACCAAACCAGGTACTTTATGGAACTTTATGCAACCATTGTTAAGCCAGCAGAGCTCTTAGAAAGACAAGAGATAGTTAATTTTGAAGCCCTTACTCAGGAGATTATAACGATGCTTTCAGAATTAATCGGATGTGTTTCGGCCATTTTCGATATTCAGCCTTTGAGACTGGACAGAGAGCCCTTCAGTTACATACGAAGAGTTGTGCTTGCTCTCATACAGCCTAAGAGGCCTTCCCAGTACAGTACATGTAACTAACACAAACACGGAGCATGATCCAGGCTACAAGTATTGTCCTTTACTAACCTCTATCGGACCAAGAGCTGTACTGGATGTTACATAAACTGCGGAGGGTACCCACCGTTGATGTCACGGACAACTTAATCGTGACAATAGATATTATAAAATAGTTGATGTTATTGCTCTTTATTCCCTTATATAAACCCTCCATAGGCCGCTGATTATGCCTTGGCTCAGACATTAGTCATCACGAGCTTAGTAAAACCTTAATATACACTGCATAATCAATATTGACATTTTCATACTTCGCCAAATCAACGATCTTCATGAACAGAGTGAATCAACAAGAGGGAGACCAGAATCCCGAGGCAACTCTGTACATTGGAAACCTCGACGAGAACGTAACAGAAGCGATTCTGTACGAACTGATGCTCCAAGCAGGCCCCATCGTCCACATCAATCTTCCCAAAGACAGAGTCAGTCAAACCCACCAAGGCTATGGCTTCGTCGAGTACAAGACCGAGGCCGATGCAAATTACGCTGCGTCAATAATGAATCAGATTTGGTTATTCGGAAAATCCATTCGAGTCAACAAATCTGCATCCGACAAGCAGAACGGGTTTGAGATTGGCGCGACTCTTTTCGTGGGCAGCCTGGACCCTCTTGTGGACGAGTCTACCCTTCAGCAAACATTTTCTGTGTTTGGCACATTCGCTAAACCACCTCGAATAGCGCGAGACAACGATGGGTCATCCAAAGGTTACGGGTTCGTTTCTTTTGCGGATTTTGAACATTCGGATCGCGCACTGGAATCGATGGACAAACAATATCTCATGAACCAACAGATCACTGTTACGTACGCATTCAAGCATGATGGTAAGGGTGGACGTCATGGTGACGAGACAGAGAGATTGCTGGCTCTCCAAGCTAAGAAGAACCAGTACACCGTTCCTCAGCAGGCCATCCAAGCACCACCTACAGCATCGAACCCCAGGCGAGCTTAGACGGCGGTTTATTTATAAGAGTTTTCGTGGTGGGGGAATATGAAAACGGCTGAATTTCCTTTGCCCACTCTATGTACAACAGTTAATGTCTTACAAAAATACTTGGGAAAACGTAGATACATAGACTCAATTAAAAATGGAACATTGGGCAGGTAAAAGGCATTATCGCATGTTTTACATTCAGACGATATTTGCCCACAACTGTATCAGTGACTTTTCACTTCATAAATTCATGAACCCTTTAAAAAATACGCTCCAGCCTAAAATAGTCAGACAGCCGAGCCAAATGATTGAGGGATATCAGATATATTATTTCTGAACGTGAAAATAATCCCCAAATATCACAATTCCCTATTTAATTTACACGTGTCACGGATCTCATTACTCTTGCAACGCTGCGGCGTAGCCCTTTTCTTAAATGATGTCACAAAAATAGGCTGTGCAGCAGCATGATGTAACTCCCTGGACGTGATGCATGCGGTCGAAGGTTAAAAACAGTTACAAAAGGAGTTACCCGAACATCCACAACGGTCACCAGGATTACGAGCGATGTCTGAAGGTGAGTATTGCTGATACAGACGCCACAACAAGCAGGAAACTAACACACAGATATTCCTCTAGAGGAGGTTGAAGGGGGTGGACGAAGGTGGTCGTCCAACAACCCCTTTCTTGATCCCAGTCCAGCAGGGACTAGACGCGCAGCATCACGTTCGAACAGTTCTCTATCGAGCGTAGAATCTGGGTCTACTACAGGAAACCCATCTATTGCATCTATCAGACAAGGTCTTACCACAGCGTTGGGCGTGGGCGGTTCTGGAGGTGAATGGCTCTCCACTGATGAGACACAGGGTGAAGAAAAACCGAGCCCTAAGAAACGACGCTCTTCGGTGTTAGATGAAAGCCCCAATTCAACAAGGAGTGGACTCAAACGACCAGAGGTTGTGCGGAACGCTTCATCGAGCGAATACTTGACGCCAAACAGAACAGTCGACTTTGAACTGGAATCTCTCGACAACATTGCATATGCGCCAAAACGGTACACGTCGTTTGACTCAGGAGACCCTATGATGCACAATGATCTTAGAAACGCTGATCTTGAGAGGGCTACGTCGACATACACTTCCAAGGGCAAGGAAAACCCTGGCGACAAATGGAATAACCTGACCTCGGCAGTTCAAAGAGTCTCATATCGTATCATCTCTGGTATGGAGCAAATTGACCCTGACGAGATTGTGACTGATGAGGAAGATAGGGAAAGCTCCGACGATACCATTGATGGAGACGGAGACGATCCTTTTGCAGAAAACGACCACTTGAGACCCGGCAGTCCACTACGACCCATTTCCCCTGTGAGACCTAGCCCCCACAGACTCAACTCAAATACTTCGTCGAGATCAAGAAGGCCAGTGACTCCCAAAAATGACTATGATGATCCAGCTCAGTACCTGTTTGGTCGTTCTCTGAGAATCTTTTCCCCACAACATCCTTGGCGTCTAAAAATGTGGAAGCTGTGCAGTTCACCATGGTTTGAACCGTTTGTGTTGCTTCTCATTATTTTGCATACTATCTTTCTGTTTTGTGAGTCGTCATGGAACATTTTCAAAGACAAGGATACTGAGCACATCTTCGCATCATGGGGACACAAGTGGACCGACTGGGGGTTCCTGGCAATTTTCATCTTGTACACCTTCGAGATTTCGGCAAAGATCATTGCATTTGGACTGTGGGATGATTCACAAATGTTCTACTCTACCGGTACCATGCCCGACTCGTCCTGGAATAGATTTTTCCCAAACAAGCTGACAAAATCTTCGAGGTGGAAGCAACGGAAGGGAACTGGATCGGCTCCTATCAGTCATGCACTCACACTACTAGTGCAAAACGATCAACCCACACATCGTGTTCAAAGAGCGTTTCTCCGGTCAAGTTGGAACCGTGTCGATTTCATTTCGGTGGTGTCGTACTGGATATCACTAGGTGTGGCTGCACACGATTACGACATTATACACCAACTATTTCTTTTCAGGTTTTTGGCATGCCTTCGCATTCTTCGACTGCTAAATCTGACACATGGAACTACGGCTGTATTGAGAGCTCTCAAAACCTCAGCCCCACTACTTATCAATGTTTCTTTATTCATTGGCTTTTTCTGGTATGTATACACGACTTCCCCACTAACTTTTTCAGAAACATTTACTAACAAACAGGGTTACCTTTTCCATTATTGGAACACAATCTTTCAAGTCGTCACTCCGCCGACAATGTGTCTGGGTCGATCCCACGGGACAGCAGGACAACTACACATACTCACAGTACTGTGGTGGCTATCTTCATCCTGATACACTCGAACATATGCCATATGTCTTTACAGATGGTACTGTGGGTCCTCAATCAAAAGGATATATGTGTCCTGCTGGAAGCATCTGTGTCAGTGATAAAAACCCCTATGGTGGTACAGTGTCATTTGACAACTTTTTCAACTCTCTAGAGATGGTATTTGTCATTATTTCGCTCAACACATTCACTGACATCATGTACTACACTATGGATAGTGATTACATGACGGCATGTCTCTTTTTCATGGCTGGAATTCTTATTCTAGCACTTTGGCTTGCCAACTTGTTGGTTGCTGTCATCGCGACGTCATATTCACAGATTCGGGTGGAGATGATCTTATCCAGAAAATCAAAGACCGAGGCTCTGTTTCGAAAGAGATTGACAACATCGGAGGCACGTGATCTTCTTAGAAGATCGTTGAAGGGTCGTTGGTATCTCAGGGTTGAATGGCTCTGGAGTCTTCTCATCTTCATGTCTTTGGTCGTAAGTAGTACCAGGACAGCAGACACCACAGACAATCAAGAAACGGCACTATACATTCTTGAAATCATCATCACATCCTTGTTGACGTTAGACATATTGCTGCGACTTTATGTCTACCTGCCCAACTGGCGTATCTTTTTCCTGAACATTGCTAATGTGGTAGACTGTGCCCTCGGTGTCATGTGCATTGTCATTCTGATTCCCCCTATCCATAACGAACCTGTGCTGTATGGATGGTTGACTATTTTCCAGATTTTGCGAATTTACAGAGTTGTGACATTTTTCAAGTTCACGCGGCTCTTGTGGAGACGCGTGGTGGGAAATTATCGAACCATGTTCTATATGAGTTGCTTCTTCTTTCTTCTCACATTTCTTTGTTCGGTCATGTCAACTCGACTTTTACGAGGTGTTATTCCACAAGAGGATGACAGTGGTGACGCGATTGAGTTCTCTTTCTACAACTTGCAAAATACGTTTCTAGGAATGTATGCTCTTTCAACCACCGAGAACTGGACGGATATGCTGTACAATGGGCAGCAGTTCGCCACAAACACCTTTTCGGCCCTCTGCATCGCTGCGTTTTTCATTGGATGGTTCATTTTCTCAAACAACGTGGTCATGAATCTTTTCATTGCCCTCATCACTGAAAATCTTGATGTCTCGGAGGAAACCAAGCGTATTGAACAGATCAAAGGCTTTGTTCGGAAGTATACTGATCAAATCAGTAACAATGGCGGTTCTCTGCCTACAATGCAGCTGCTGATGCAAAAGGTCAAGCATTTTGGAAAGCATCGTGAAATGACACAGACAGATGGTTCACATGTTTTTGACATGCTGATGCAGCGACATGTCGTGCAGGACTTTTTGGAGGATGAGGTAAACGACGTGGAGGAGATGCCAGCCGAGCAGCGGGCTCGTCCATCACGCATCAAGCGCATGATGAAACAAGCGCATGTGAAATCGTTGATGTTTTGGCGCAAAAAGGAGCCGACAGAGAATCCTTTCTTGGACCCTCCTCAGGGCGGAGACTTTTTCTCTCGGAAGAAGAGTCTTAACCCTATCAATTTGGCCAAGGATTTCCTGGACGACTACCAACAGCGTTTGAAGACTCAGGAGGAGTTTCTGGCAGAGCACCCGGATTTCAATGTTGTGCTATATTGCTTGCCACCTCACAATCCCATCCGTCGGTTTTGCCAAAGAATCGTCATGCCTTCTCATGGCACTCGACACGATGGTGTTGTCCCCAACCAATGGGTGTGGTATACTTTCACCTTCATAATGTTCCTTGCTACTGTTGCACTGGTCGTGTTGGCGTGTGTAGCCACCCCACTCTACCAGAAGGAAAATGGAGGCGGTGGCATCTGGTCTTGGATTACGTGGTCCGATCTGGGCTTCTTGATTCTCTTCAGTATCGAGGCAATCATCAAGATCTTAGCTGACGGCTTCTACTTTACCCCCAATGCCTATTTGAGATCGTCTTGGGGTGTCATCGACTTCATTGTGCTGATCTCGCTGTGGATTAACATGATTGCAATCTTTGCCGGCAATGGATACGTTTCAAGAGCAGTCCGTGCTTTCAAGGCTCTGAGAGCACTGCGACTGTTGAACATTTCCAACGATGCGAAGGAGACCTTTGAGAACATTGTGATTGTTGGACTCAGAAAGATCTTTGGTGCTGCTATGATTTCCATGTGTCTGCTCTACCCATTCAGTGTTTGGGGCCTTCAAATATTCAAGGGACGCTTCTACAGTTGCAACGACGACAACACTGAATTTCTTATGCATTGTACCAACGAGTATGCGTCATCTCCGGCGAACTGGAATGTGCTAGCTCCCCGCTCAATTGTCAAGCCCTACTATGACTTTGACACTTTCGGTCACTCATTTTTGATTCTTTTCGAAATCATTTCCCTAGAGGGCTGGACTGATGTTCTTAAGACAACAATGAGTATTCAGGGGCCAGGAATGAATTTGGAATGGGCTGCTTCTGTGAACAACTCAGCATTCCTGGTACTGTACAATTTCATTTCTACCGTCTTCATCCTCACTCTGTTCATTGCCGTCATCATCAAGAACTACTCGAGAACGACTGGTACTGCGTTCCTCACCCAGGAGCAGCGAGCGTGGGCAGAAGCTGAGAAGATTCTGAAACTGGTGAAGCCTTCTATTGTACCGGTGTATGTGCGAGAGGGAACATGGCGAGAGTACTGCTATAGGGTGGTCACGAACAGAAAAGGAAAATGGAGCAGATTCTTGGTTGGACTACTGTTTGTTCACCTGATTCTGCTGTGCCTGGAATGGTATCCTCAATATCTCTACGCTGAAGATATTCGAAACGGTATATTTTTGCCCATTCTCATTCTCCTTGATATAAACGAGATCATGCGATTCTATGCATTTGGCTACAAGGGCTTCATGTCAAGAAAGTGGGATCTGTATACGGTGCTCGTGGTCACAGGTGCTTTGGTCACTACAGTCTTCTCCTTTGCTTCTTTTGTTTCCAATACCTACTACAATTTCCAGAAGCTGTGCCAGGTGGGTATTTTGCTGCTCTTCATCCCACGATCGGAGCGTCTTGACCAGCTTTTCAAGACAACATCAGCATCGTTTGCATCGATTTTGAACCTGTTGGCCACATGGATCGTCTTGTTTGTTGTGTATGCTATCGCCTTCAACCAGATTTTCGGTCTCACTCGTGTTGGTCCCAATGGAACGGGCAACATTAACTTCCGAACCGTCCCTAAGGCTCTCATTCTGCTGTTCCGTATGAGTTGTGGAGAAGGGTGGAACCAAATCATGTCTGATTATCTCCTGGAGCCTCCCTACTGTATCAATGGTGCTGGTTTCAACGAGACTGATTGTGGATCCCGGCCATATGCGTACCTTCTCTTCATTTCATGGAACATTTTGTCTATGTACATCTTTGTCAATATGTTTGTTTCTTTGATTTACGAGAACTTTTCATATGTCTACCAGCAGACTGGTCCGCTCAGTCGGGCCATCAAGCGGGAGCAGCTGCGAAAGTACAAGGAGGCATGGAGAGAATTTGACCCTACTGGCACAGGTTATATTCGACCCGATGAGCTCCACAGCTTCCTCCGGCGAATCGATGGTACATTCTCTATGTGTATCTACGAAGGGGACTGGTCTGTCAAGGAGCTCATATCTGACCACAACATCAGGGGTAGCGACCACGACCCCTATGACATCGATCTTCCAGCCTTGAACAAGGCGGTTCGAACCATTCCAGTCCAGGACATGGTGAATCGACGCCGCGCATTCGACACACTCTGCGAGCAATTGCTGCTGGAGTGCAACCCGGACAAAGGAATTTCCTTCTCTCAGGTCTTGTTGGCTATTCCTATTTACAAAATGGTGGACGAGAACAAGTGCTTCATGCTAGACGCCTACCTCAAGCGACGTATCATGCTGCAGCAAGTCGAGGAGAATTTACTGAAGGCCAAGCTACGAGGATTCATGGAGATGGTCCAGCTGAGGCGAGAATTCCACGAACGACGAGACAACACAAGGACCGCCACACCCTCGAGAGATCCATTCGAGAGCAGGGTGTCCAGGGTTCCTTCGAGTTCAAGGAAGAACATCGTTCCCCAGATTTTCATCACTACCGACGGCGACAGCAAGGAAGACTTGCCTACAGAGGAGCCCTCTTTGTTGCCCAGGAAGACTGCGGACTTTGGTGTCGAGGAGGTGCCTACCACACCGGACGGCGTTCCCGTTCCTGGCGACTACTTCTTGTCTACTGACCCAATGACACCCAACCCGAATGCAGGCAACTCTGGCCGTTTCTCGTGGGCTTCAGATAGGTCCCATATTGACAGGAATTCCTCGATGTGGGATCGTCGAATTTCTGCTGACAGTGAAACCCAGAGGGAGCAGGAGGCTCCAGATCTGAACCTCATTCACAGACAGGAAGACCAGCTCATTGACTCGTTCGAGAACTCTGTCTGGGGTGGAGCTTTGTCTAAACGAGCCAGCCGATACCAACGCGCTGAGCAGGACGACGAGAAGGAGGAGGAACTTGATAGAGACAATCATGACTACATCTGACACCAGAGTTGTGCTCATATTCATTTTATAGAAAATACTGACATTAATGATAATTATTATACCAAAATACCAAAGTAATCGTGCATTGTAGTCTTGTCTATGTACATGGCTGTATAAATTAATAGCATGCCTATTTCTTCTTCTTTCCACCGGCAACCTTCTTCTCGGTGAGCTTCTTGGGGGCTCCCTTTCCTCGCTTCTTTCGCCTATTGGTTAGTAATTGTACTTCGTACTTCGGTTCTGACCTACCATCATGCGGGTAGGCGTGCAAAAATACTCACTGGACGACGTTGGTAAGTCGGTACCACTCGGTAAAGTCAGCAAAACCGAACTGGGGCATGGCCTCTCGCATTCCTCTCATAGAGAAGTTGGTTGTGGGGTAGTAGTTCTTGATCTGGTCGCCGAGGAGCGGAGCTCGAAGAGCCTTGGTACCTCGTCGCAGGTTCTCGGGGTTGTAGGACCGGTTGAATACCTGGGCAGTGAGCTTAGCCAACGACGTAAGTCGCTCCTTGTTGGGCCGGATGATGGGGTTCATCGTGTTGCTTGCAGGTTGTGTTAGTGGTGACTTGGGATCTGAAAAACTAACATCTCATCCTAAACCTTAAATCCACGTGACCAAATAAGGTCATGCAGCATTGAAGGAGTGTGTATCAGGTTTACATAAAAGGGCACGGTGAGTTGCAGTACGACAATTAAATAATAATATCCTGTTAATTAAATATATGGAGATGAAGACGCCAAAAGATTACGTGTACGGAATCTAAGTGTGTGCCACATCAGGAGCGGTGACAGCGGCACCAAACGCATCCTCCACCTTGGGGTCATCGTCATTTCCAACGTAAACGGTCTTTTCCGTCTTGGTTCCTGGCTCATAGTCGAAATCGAGGATTCTGAGATACGCCTCGTTATCTTTCTGAACGGCTGCCACAAGCTTGGATCCGCTGAACCGCACCTGCCAGATAGACTCGCACTCGGTGAACAGGTCCTTGACGAGCTTACCAGTTCGGATGTCCCACAGCTTCAGGCACTTGGCAGAGCCACTAACGACCTTGTACTCGTCGTGCTGGAAGCAAGAGATCGCCTCAGCATGTCCCTCGAGCTTGTGGATGTTGCCACCAGTCTCAGGGTCCCATACACGCAGGGTCCAGTCAACCGCAGCAGACACGAGCCAAGAACGGTTCAGGTCCAGGAGACCAACCAGAGAGGTGTGGCCTTCAAGTGTATACAAACAAGAGCCCGACTCGAGGCACCAGACTCTCACGTTCCAATCAAGAGACCCAGAGATACATCGGTTTCGCTGGTGGTCAAGAACAGCAGCGTAGACTCGCTTATGGTGACCAGAAAGAACAAACTTGCACTTCCCGGTGTTAATAGACCAGACACGCACAGTCGTGTCGTAAGATCCTGAGACAAGGGTGTCACCGAAACCATTTACAGCACGCACAGAGTTGGAATGGCCCTGGAGAGACTTCATGAAATAGGGGTCCTGGGTGGACTGATCCAACCACTCGGGCTCTCCAGGAAGGGGGAGCTTCCATACTCTCAGGGTCTTGTCACGGGAACCAGTAACAATGAGAGGACGAGAGGGGTACATCTCATCGGGATCGGTGTTCTCAGTTCGTGCAGTGGCGCACATGGCATGGCTCATGGGCACGGGTGTCAAGATGCTGAGGGAACGCACCGTAGAGACGTGGCCAGTGAAGATGTGGGTACATCGAGCCTCCTTGATATTCCAGATTCGCACAGTTCTGTCGATACTTCCACTGACCAGAGTGTCTCCAACGTATTGCAGAGCCCACACTCCTCCAGTGTGGCCCTCCAGTCGGCTTCGCTGACGACCAGTCTTAGTGTCGTAGACATTAATCCAAGGGTCTTCGCTTGCTGTGACGATGATGTCGTCATCAAACTGGAGGCAAGTAATGACTGCCTCTCGTCCGGTTCTGATGCATGTGGAGTCAGGCGTGGAGTTGGGGTCCATCCAGTTTCGACGAATGAGATGTCGTCGTCGATATATACTCTTGTACAGGTTGATTTTGCTGTACAGAGGAGTGTTTTCGGCAACGCTAGGGTCAGTGTCTTCTGAACCCCATGTGGTGTAGTCCCACTTTTGCTCGCTGGCTCTGGCGACATCGGCATCGGTGACAGAGGCCTGGTGGCTCTCGGAGAGTCCCTTCCAGATGGCACCCAGGCTCTCAACGATGGAGTTCCAGCTCTTGGAAACCTGCGATGCGGCACAAAGCGTCTTGTAGTCAAGGTGAGACAGAACCTTTGTAGCAAGCTCCAGGGGGAAGATTGACAGCAAATCGCAACGTAGAGCCGGCACGACGATATCGGCTACCATCGACAGGTTGCGTCGGTTGCATCGTCGCAGCAGCTGGAACATGACATAGTTCTTGACGGGGGCGGGTAGATCGTCGAAGTTGTCAAGCAGCTGAGGGATTTCATCTCGCAAGTTGGCGTGGGGGATGGCGAGGTGCTGCTGCTCTTCCTCCTCCTCTCGAGCAGGAGGGGGCGACGGCATCGCGACATTCGATGCGGACGTTTGGTGCTCGTCAGTCTGCTCGATATCCATGTCGTTTCGTGGCACTTTCTTCTGGCGGGGCAAGCTGCCCGATGCCTGTCGTTTTTTGCTGAGGTCCGTGGCACGAGAGACGGCATTGTCAGATGCCGACCCAAGATCGCCATTTTCAAGGCTTGCAGAAGAAGGGGTCTGCTCATCCCCTAGTTCGACAAACTGCAGCTCATTGCCGTTGACGTCGAAATGGAACTGCGACAAGTAGTCCGGAGTGTCAGTGCCCCGCAGCGGATAGCTGGCGTTGCTGGACTTTGGGTCCTTCCTGACGATGGACACGGTATGCATTTTTGTAGTTTTGGGGCTGTTTTATGAGTTCAGCAGGGGTGTGGGGTGGTGGTAGTGGTGGTGGTAAAAGCAGCAGTGGTTATCGGGAGTGAGCAGTTGTGGCAAGTGTCCAAAAGGTTACTAGGCCGCGTATTAATAGATGGGAGCTCGACGAGTCGAATATAATATGCTGTTATGGTGGCGCGTTGCAGACGTAATGTATCAGGGCCGGTTTCCGGAGGTCTGCTGTGTTTTTCTTCCTGGATGAATCACCTGGGACAACAGGGGTTGCTGCTCTGGGATCAGAAAAGGCTCGAGTGTGTTGAGCGTATCTCCTTATACCAGAGTGTTGGTGCGGCTTATCGTAGTCTGTCCTGTTTCGACGTTGTCGCCTGTTGTCTGTTGTGTGCTGTGTGTGGGTTTGATGTGAGGTGTGGTATGTTTTCCACTTCGGCTTTACCCTTTCTATTGAAGTCTCTCATGCGCCGAAGGGGTCTGATTGTTTGTTGACAAGCACTACTCACTTAAACTTGAAATCGATTTCAACTGCCCAGAATTCATGGAAATTGTAATAGTAAAGGAGATATGGTAGTGGATAGTCTTTACATAAATATTGCACCTCTTTATCGCCGTTCCACCCACGCCTACAGCCTAATTTCCACCTCATTAGCCTGCCCTGACGGCGTTGCTACATCGCAAATTCCTGCACGCATAAAACTTTGTTTGTGTGTATGGCCACCAACTCAAACCAGAGCTGCGTTGGGCGTCTTCAAAATGTATCTCACGTGTAACTTGCAATAATAATTTAATTCTCGCTTGCACTTTGGTCACTTTGTGGCACATTTAACTAAAAGAAGAGCAACCAGCGACCAGTATATCCGGGATTCGCACCGGACAAGGAATAAATGAGAGTGGCCAAAAATAACGCCCTGAGTAGACGGGATACTTTCTGGCACTCGCCATATCCACAAAACCTTGCTCTATGGTAAGGCGATACACACGGCTTGTTATTTCTGTACTACGATATGGGTGGGCAGCACAGTCATAATTTGATTACTCGGATTCGTGGGGAAAGAAGCTATCTGGTGATCTTGCATGAATGAAGGCAAACTTTACTGCAAGTATCGCTCCTCACCACACGGAAAACTCCAGAAAAATCATGAGTCTACTGAGACCTCTAAGAGCAGCATCACGAATTGCATTGGTCACACGATTAGGGGCCCCTACGGCTACCTTGCCTATTCGAAGAAACCTCACAACAGGCGTGCGACGAGCCGCGCTTACTACGCCAAGAATCACAGCACACTATGGGGCACACCGACAGTATTCCCTTGAGGCAACTGACCTGGATATTGATGAGTACCATCAGAAGGCAGACGACTATCTTGAGTCTATCCTGATCGCGTACGAGGAATACGCAGATGAGGTCGATTCCAATGAACTGGATGTTGATCTGTCCCAGGGCGTCATGAACTTGGAGATTCCTGGCATGGGATCCTATGTCATCAACAAGCAGCCACCAAACAAGCAGATTTGGCTGAGTTCTCCTATTTCTGGCCCCAAGCGTTATGACTATGTTGATGGCCAGTGGGTGTATCTGCGTGATGGCTCTACCCTAAACGAGGTTTTGGAAACCGAGACTTCTGAAGCATTTGCTTCCACTGGGAAGAAATTTTCCCTGTGAGGCTGTTGTATATAGATGCATAGATTTTCATGGCCTACTTGTATCTGTAGTTTGAGTTCCTTAGATGGCTATATAATTCGCTGTCCATATACATGTGCTATGACAGGTGGGTGGGGTTGCCATTTTTGGCCTTCCCACAGTTCCGCACCCATGAGCTTGTTGGGGGCGGTGGTTCTGCTCGCCTGTGCTGTATGTACGCACCACAAGTCTAAACAAAAGCTGTGAAGTGGCGAGCCTCAGTGCAGCAGGGAATCTAGTTGCCCCCTCGTTTATTAGTCTGAGTACCATTCATAAGGGCTTAGCCGCGGCACAGCCTCTGGTCACATTTGACACAGCCTCCCAATTACCCTGTATTTACTAGTAAACTTGGCCAAAACTACCCATACCCATTGCCCAATTCCCGATAAAGTCTGAGCTCGAAGTGCAGCGATCGAAACGTAGTTGGACCCCGGCATCTTATTCTGTTATTAAATCCCTTTAGCAGCGACCAGCGCCGACATGTCGAACGAACCAACTGCCCCCAGGGTCCCAGATGGCTGGTTGGCCAAATGGGACGCCAACTACAAGACCTTCTACTACGTTGACCTTGCCAGCGGCAAATCACAGTGGGACAAGCCCTCCGGTGGCTCCGGTGGCCACAGTCCGCCATCCTACGATCGACCCCATTCGCGTGGTAGCAATCACGGCAACAGCAATAATAACAACAACAACAACAACGGATCCCAGCAGCGTGGCTATGGTGGCAACGGCCCCGGCCCGCAGCAGTACGGCGGTGGAGGACCTGGCCCTGGTGGCTACGGAGGTCCCCACCAAGGCGGAGGTTATGGTGGAGGACCTGGCCCCGGCTACGGAGGCGGTCCCGGTCCTGGCTACGGAGGTGGATACGGTGGCCCTGGCCCCGGATACGCTCCTCAACCTATGTACCAACAGCCCCCTCCTCCTCCCATGTACGCCCAGCCTCCGCCTATGATGCAGCAACAGCCCCAGCAGTCGCGACGAAACTGGGGAACCACCGCCATGGGTGTTGGTGGTGGTCTTCTTGGTGGTATGCTCATTGGAGACATGATTGGTGGCCACCATGGTGGTGGAGACACAGTCGTCAACAACTACTACGATGACAGCAACAGCAACAACAACGATGGCAACGACATGTACGATGGAGGAGCTGATGATTACGGTGGAGGGGGTGACTGGTAAGATAGACAATACGATTGAGATTAGTTTGAATTGTGTAGTTGTACTAATCCAAGTACACGATTTTTGTTTACTCAGACGCCCACTTAAGGTTCGTTATCTTATGAGGTGGCAGTTGAACAAAGATTAGATTTATTTTGGAAGCAAGTGATTCAGACGGCAACCTTCCAGGCTCGCACTGTTTCAGCATATTAACAACGCAAAAACAAATGTGAAGTGTGACCTATGTACTTTTTCGCGTCTGGTGTGGAGCAAAATAGGTTTCGGAGTGTTGTAATTTTTGAGCCTCAACCGCGTTGCAGCAGGTTCCGAAGTTGGGATGAAATTAAATATGAGCCGATACAAAGTTTACTTCAGAACATCCCGCATCATCTTCCAGACTCAAACAAACAAAAATGGCACGACACGCTCTCAGTAAGGCCGAGGCCTCGTTTATTACCAAGCTAATTCGTGTTGACCAGGCTGGAGAGCTCGGTGCTGACCTGATCTATCGGGGCCAGTACATGGTTCTCAGCCGAACCAAGCCTGAGCTTGAGCCTCTCATCAAGCACATGTGGGAGCAAGAACAACACCACCGACGGACCTTCAACGAGCTTCAGCAGAAATACAGAGTGCGACCATCAATGCTCACTCCGATCTGGAAGGTGGCAGCCACTGGTTTGGGTTGTGCCACTGGCCTTCTTGGACAGGAAGCTGCCATGGCATGCACCGAGGCAGTTGAGACCGTTATTGGAGGACATTACAACGCTCAATTGCGGTGGCTGCACGAGAACTTCCCTCCCAAGGAAGAGCGATCCAAGGTGGAGGAGATCACCTCACTGAAAAGCATTGTTAAGCAGTTCCGTGATGAGGAGCTGGAGCATCTCGAGATTGCAGTGGAGAACGACTCGCATGAAGCCCGACCCTACTGGCTTCTCACCGAGACTATCAAGGCCGGATGCCGGGGAGCTATCTGGGTGGCCGAGCGGGTTTGAAATCTGCATCTGTATATAAATATATATTAACGAATGGATGAGTTGTCATGGCATCACACATTTTACTTACTTTTTGAACCCCATCATCTCCTTGGCCTTGTCCTGAGCCGACTGGCTGGAAAATGTACCCGAGAGCTCTGCTGGAACATTTTGCATCCAGCCAGCCCGGTTGGGGTTGTGTGCTGGGTCCATATTCTCCCACGTCTTGTTCCTGCTTCTCTCCTCTAATCTCTTAAGAGCCTCTGCTTCGCTTACTTTGGAGTTGCTTGCGAGTGTAGGTCCAAAATCATCGTCATCTGAGGAGGACTCGATCTGGTCTTGTTGTGGCTGTTCAGCGAATGTATCCTCCACTGGTTTGGTCGGTTGAAGTCTCTGCTGGCGTCGCCGGAGGACTTCCTCTGGAATTTCAGGACCGTAGGCCATTGTATGATTTTCTTCAGTGTGTATCGCTCTCTTGCAATACAGTTACCAATTATGCTTTGCTCCCATTCAAACCTTAATTGGTCGTCTATGCTTCGTGTGCGTTGACGACAATAGCTCAATCGACCAGACAACACAACCATGAAGTTCTTCGCCTTGCTGTCGGCACTGTCCGCAACCGCTGTCGCCTCATCTAACTGCATTGGTTACATCGCCACATACCCCCATACGGGTGCTGTCCAGCAGTCCATTGATGGTGCGGACGCTCATCTCGTGTTGGCAGACACTCTGGGTCTGTCAGGAGGTCTCAACGGTCAGCAGCTGGCTGAGAAGGAGCAGTTCTTCTTTGCTCTTCCCCAGATGGCTCTGGGCTCTGTCGACACCAACACCGTGGTCTTCACCGAGCAGGTTAGCGACGAGTCGGAGGCTCTGTATGCCATCGAGTCCGCTCTCGACATGGGCGCCATCCAGAAGCTCAGTGACCGACTGGAACAAAAGCACGGAGCTGCCAAGGCTGCTCTCATAATGTCTTCTACAATCTCCGATATTGAGGAGCTCATCGCCAACGCCGACGCAAAGAACCCTGTCACCGTAGTTTACGCCCCCTCGTGCCTCCGAACTACATACAAGGAGAAGCGTGCCCTTCGAGCAACTGCCAAGAAGACCAAGAACGTTGGAATTGCTCGATTTGCCTCCGAGGACGAGTGCAACAAGAAGTCCGACAACTGCTCGGACCACGGTGTCTGCTTCCAGGGTCCTTCTGGAGCCTACACATGCAAGTGCAACACTGGCTTTGGAGGAAAGCTGTGCCAGAAGCAGGACATTAGCGTGCAGTTCCAGCTTTTCTTCTGGACCGCCGTTGTCGCTCTCATCACCCTCACTATCGGCATCAAGCTCATGATGAGCGTTGGTAGCGAGCCTCTGCCTGGCGTGTTGGGCAAATAGAGACGACTAACTACGGATTCGACCTAGATAACAAACAGTATGAAAATGCGCCACGCTTGCTGTAGCATTTAATAAAACTATAATGAAGATATATTATTTGAAAATGTGGATGTAGCCCTCTTAGACAAGTCCGTCATATAAATTAAGAGCACTGACAATGGTGGGATCAACCTTGGAACCCTCCCGGAACTCCTCAAGAGTAAGCTCTCCGTTTCGGTCCTTGTCCATCTGTCGGAAGATCTTGTCCACTCGCTTCTCGGGCGTGCTTTCGTCTTCTGGGAGCTTGACCATGGAGCCAACCATCTTGTAGATGGCAGTCACGATTGCCAGCATCTCGTCGTAACTGATCTTGCCGTCTCCGTTGATGTCATATAGTTGGAAGGCCCACTCGAGCTTCTCCTCCAGGGTTCCACGCGAAGTCACACTGATAGCGCAGATGAACTCCTTGTAGTCCACCGTTCCACTCTTGTCCTTGTCGAAAACATTGAAGACGTATTCACTGAACATGGATGGGTCGCCGAATGGGAAGAACTGTCGGTAGATCTTCTGGAACTCCTCCTTGTTGAGCTGGCCAGAGGGACAGTCCTTGAGGAAACCCTTGTACCATTGCTGCAATTCCTTTCGGTCAAAGTAGGTTGCTTTCTTGAGCTCAGTGAGCTCGTCCTTGGACAGTTTAGATGCTGCTTTTCCCATGTTGTAACTGTGACGGTAGCAACTCAATTATGCTGCTGTGATTTGTTTTTCTCTTGGTGTCGTTTCAACAGATCGGTGTTGCGGCTGTTGATGTGTGTTCGGTAGTGGTAAAGCCTCGTTGCTGAAATGTCGGGTGTCTTGCACAGATGCTCACGCACGTTACTGATGATCAAAGTTGAATCTGCCTAAACTAAATCCCCCCGACCCGTACACTGCAGATAAACTGTGCACTGTACGCTTATAAAGTGGCAAACCCACGTATCAGCAGGACGCAGCATCTTTGCGCCATTATATCTGCTCCTGGAACATGAATTCCATACTATAGGACGCGCTGGTTGCCTGAGTAATAGCCGCCGCCCCTCCACGATGCCCAACCGTGCTGCGGTCACCAATTCAAGTGCCGTATGGAGGCGCAGTTCCAACTTTAATCTGGACATATTGATTATGTGCTTTTTCATGATTTTCCGATGGTTGGGGTCTTGGGGTTCATCAGAGTTTCCACTAAACCCCATGGTGAGACTGTGTGTGTGAGGCAGGTCACAGCTTTCCGTGGATATTATTTCTGTCCGTTTCCGGGGTCAATTTATCTAGGTATCGGACGCCGCGTTTTGGCTAACCCCGACCGACATCCCCTTGAACTAAGAAGCTTGGCATATCTTAGTCGCGACACCCTTGGCGGTCTGCAAGAATGCAATATACAAATTCTGCAATTGTTTCCACAAATAGAAGTCTTTTTACACTTGTTTAATACAGAAAATTAATGTTATCATATTGGGCTATGTACTGGGGGCTGTGTTGTGGGGTCATAAGTCATAAAGGTCGTGAACTCAGGGAGTCGTAAAGTCATAAGGGTCATAAATCATTAGGGTCATAAGGGTCGTAAAGGTCGTAAAAGTCGTAAAGGTCGTAAAAGTCGTAAAGGTCGTAAAGTGGTCATAAAGGTCATAAAGTCGTAAGGTCATGAAGGGTCATAAGTGTCATAAAGTCGTAACGTCATAAAGTCATCAAGTCGTAAGGTCATAAAGTCATAAAGTCGTAAATCGTAAGGGTCATAAGTCGTGAGACCGTGGTTAAGAGTCGTGATCGTAAAGTCGTGTCATTAGAGTCATGTGTCATAAATCATGAGTCGTTAGAGACCCATATCGTGGCCCAGAAGCTGGTCAATAAACCATTCTCGGAGTCCATCTCGCACTACCGGTAGACGAGAGGGGTCTCTCACATCGAAAACATGAGATCCAATTCCAACGTATCGGGTAGAAGGAATAGTAGGCAGGATCTCTCGAATGACTCGGCTGTAATCATCAGGATGGTGGCCATCTTCAAAGCCAGGAATAGCAACAGCTCCACCGCCAACAAGAGAGCAGGCCCTTGGAGGAAGTCCACAGTTGAGGAGATCGAGGTACTTGACGTTGAGGTATTTCAAGAGGTCCTGTAGAGTCTCGCCGTTGCCATAGTTTGAAAAAGATCGATTGTAGGTGTGCTCGGTATCGAGCAGGGGGTAAGAGAGACCCAGTCCTTCAAGGTGGGGAGAGAGGTTAGCAACAATGTAACTAAGGCACACATAGGGGATCAAAAGTGTACCTCGGTCATCTTCCTTGCACTCCAGGTGCAAATGACGAAGCTGAGAGTTGCTCAGAGCACCAGCCATCTCACCACAGTACATGGGCCAGTACTGTCGGTTCTGAATGACAGAAGAGTTCCAGTGGATGATCAGATCAAGTGAAAGTGCGTTGACGTGGGCCAAAAAGGTAGCTACTCCTGAAATGCAGCCCTGGCCACCACCAGACTCCTCCTGAATGCGGAATGCTTCGCTGACTGAGTCTGTTTCCTCTGTAACGTCGAGTTTGAGATAGTCGAGGTTGTCAAAAGACGATTTAGCCAGCTGTTTAAGAAACCCGTCGTCGTGCAAACTCAGAGTCAGATGTGTGAGTTGCGAAGTGTCAATGGCACGTGAGAGCATGATGGCTTCCACAGCCACAAACCCGTCAGAGCGCCCTGGAATGCGCGAAATGTTGAGTTTCCTAATGTTCAACAGCGACATTCCATCCAGTGGAGTGAGACCCTTGCACATGCGCAGAGTTAGAGAACTCAGGTGGTCGGTGGGAGGCAGAGTGTCGATTTCGCTGGTCTCCAGAACCTCCAAATTGCTGAACTCCGGACTCAGACTGTCCACTTTGGCGACTTGCAGGTGTTTTAGGGCAGCCTTGTTGCTCAGTTGATCCAGCACCTTGTTGCTGCTGGAGGTGAAAGTCCACACCAGTCTTTCCAGACGAGTCATTAGTGGCAAAAACACCTTTGCAGCTGATATGATGTCATAGTCTGGGACATCGACACGGCGAAGTTCCAGCTTTTTGACCATTTGCGCCTTCTCAGGATCCTGGAGGCTTCTCAGACACTCCCGCATGCCTCCAATAGTGGTCACCTTGCTGAGTAGACCATTACCTTCAGGTGCAAGCTCCTCGCAGTAGTGAATCGGCGAGTTGTCGAAAATAATGTGACTGTACAGCCGAGGCAGCGTGGAATGCATCAGACTGGTACTAGTGGAGCACAGCCTCACGGCATCGCGCTGAGAGCAGTCCCAGGCGATCTGTTCTCTGATTTCAAACGGGAGAGAGTCGAGAGTAGACGGCATGAAAAGAGGGGTGGGTTCTGGGAAGTACTCGGACGCGATATCGGCTTCGTTGGGCGGAGTGAGTATCCCGGGTGTCGGGTTTGGGGGTTTGAGAGACGAAATTGGGGCTTTACGCGGTGCATTGGGGTGGAGCTTGCCAAAGCTTAATGCACCATTGCGCTTGCAGCACAGATCCTCAATATCCTGGGGCTCGACGGGACAGTACGAGTAACCAAAGGCTGGGCAGTCCATACAGCTCATGCTGCTGTACTTGTCTGTTGCTCTGACCGCCACCATGGAGTATCTCTGTCATCCAACGCTTGATTTTGGTTTCAGGCGGTCAATGTGGGGCACCTGCTTCTTATATAAATAGTTTCAAATACCCTTCTCCGGAATCCCGGCTACGCGCATATTCAGTATATGTAAAATTTGCATCCATTGCTGTGTCTGCAACTATGTGAAAAGTTATCAGATGCAACGAGACAAAGAAATTGCGTCACCAAACCTTATGCATCTCCATCAGATAAATAGCGCCGTTGATCAAAGAGTCACTCTTCGTAGCGCTTAAATACGTACCGAGGCCCTGTAACTTTGGTACCGCCGTATAAAGCAAGTGGCAACGCGTGCAGTCGTC
This sequence comes from Yarrowia sp. JCM 30694, assembly GCA_001600515.1. Classification (NCBI taxonomy): domain Eukaryota; kingdom Fungi; phylum Ascomycota; class Dipodascomycetes; order Dipodascales; genus Yarrowia; species Yarrowia sp. JCM 30694. The sequence continues at coordinate 2,355,020 of BCKF01000001.1, forward strand.
ACTGCCAAGCCAACGTCCATTCTCCAAGTATAACACAATTATATGACAGTGGCCCATACTATAGAATAGTGCCTTGGTAGCGTCCGTAGCCTTGAATAAGACGTTGGGTCTGTGGCTTGCAATTAGCCACAGGGTTACTTCACTGGGGAAACTAAAATTGGAGAATCCCGGACCGCTTTGTGTCCTTGCATGTGGTTGGGGGAACTGTGGTATGCATGCCACTCGGAAGTCTGTTGGTACATGGCTACATGCTAAGCACATGACGTTGGGGCCACTTGCTCTTCTTGGCTGTAAATATGGCTTTACCGGTGTGTAAATGTCACCATCTGTCCCCGCCCAGGTCTGTAATTGTCAGGAAATCTCTCAATATACTTTGTCACAAGCCGATGCGATCTTTCAAGTGAAAAAAAGGCATGAAAGCTTAATTTTGTTTTGACGTCACACCTAATTTTTATCAGATGAATCAACAATTCTCTGTACAGTACACTCTAGCAAGCAGAAAGTGTGGGAATAATGCATGTCACGTCAAGAGGAACGTAGGATGCGTACAGTGTATACATTTCTAGTCAATATAGTCACTGCTTCGCGTCAGATCGTCGGACATTTCGCGGCCTGGCACATGTATGCACCCACATCCAGGGTCGGTACGAAAGTAAAACATACTGAAAAGGACAAAGGGTGTCTGGCATTGTGACATCGGGATGTGCTAGCTTGATTGTTGGGAGGCTGCAGAAAATCATCAGATGCTCCAGTCAATAGACCGTTAGACCCGATATCGGAGCTCGCCGGGCACCTTTTGTGACCCCATGCATAACCCCAGGCTGCTCTGCCCCTTTCGGACTTGGCACGAGACTACGCAATTACCTAATCTGAGCCTTGACTTCCTGAATATGCACCAGGAGGTGCCAAGAGGTGTTCACTTATGGCCCTTTTATCTTTTTCATCACTTTTACGTCTCAATGTTCGAAACCTGTCAGGCAGACCTCGGGAGAACCGTGGAAGGGTACCGGTAGTGTTGCTTTTCAGTCATGTACTATATTGTGTGGGTTCGCTTTCAGACTATCATCAGGGGGTCAGGTTTGTACATACTGTACAGTAATGATTACTCAGTAACAATAAGAGATGTTTGAAGTGAAACTTACGCTCAAGGCCTGAACAAGTAATAGAGGCATCCACGAGACTTCCCGAGACTCCTAGGGTTCAGCTATATTATCACCACCCGAGGAGCTTGTGTGATTATCAACCATGATTTTTCTGAGAAAGTACCATGAGGACGTGAATGAAAGAAGTGATGAAGATCCATAGTTTCAATACTTCTTGTGTGTATTCCAACTTGTCCGATAAAGCGACACACGCTGATTATCCAGTTTATTGTTCAGTCAGTAAACTGCAAGTACTGTGCGCTAGATCGAGAAGCTGTGGCAATCAGATGCTGTATGTACCAGTGTACGGACGCAAGGGCCAGGGGTAAAGTGGAGAGTAATCTATGGTATTTGTAATCCTACATACCAGTTTTATACCAGTACCTACAAGCACTAATGCTACGAATACCTGGTATTCGAATCACCACATATCTAAATTGTGTTCTGATCTGCATTTGGTCTTTGTAGCAGATGAGTCTTCATGGCCATTTGATCTTGTGACAAATATCGCCACTGACACTGATAACCTCAAAATAAGATGCGGAAACCACTTCCATATTATCCTACGCGCCGTTGCACATTCGTGAGTAATACAAATCGTTTGTTTTCATTGCTATGTACATATACAATCATCTTCTGTCATAAATATGTGGGTGTGAAAGAACCCACTGAACGTCTGCTAGGTCAACCGACTTAAGCAGCCATGGGGGCCTGCATGGGAGGAGGCGCGGCAGCAGCCATGTATCGCTGGACGGCGATACCCACACCCTCGATAACGGCAAGCAGGAGACCACAAGAAATGGCACCGTTTCGGGCGTATCTCCATCCTCCTCGGAAGGCAAGAGCACCACCGGTCATGAAACCAGCAATGATGGAGTTGAAGGGATCCTCCTTTCGTCGGATAGCCTTGACGGTACAGTCCATGGTGGAGAAGACACCACCCCAGGTTCCGAAGTTACCTCCAACGACGGGAGCTCGCATTCGGATGGCAGAGAGGGCACCAGCTCGTCGCTCACCGAGAGGAGAGTTTCGGAAACCCTTGATTCCGTGCCAGATAGTACCTCCGACGATCTGTAGTTAGTATGGAACATTGTGGAACACTGTGATTGTCTCACGTCCGTTGTGAAGGACTGCAAATTCGGATACTCACACCCATGGCAAAGGCACCACCGAAATCGTTGATGATAACAATAGGACAGGGGTCTCTTCCGTGTTCAGCCATTTTTTTGTGTCGAGATGTTTGGTTGTGAGTAATTATCAAGGAATTTTCACTACAGGCAAGTTGGGAGAACTTTAATTTGAGTCACGTGATGGTGGCGATAACCGAACATTGACAGTTGTTTGTAGAGCATAGTGACAGCAACAAAAAAAGAAAACGTGGTCTTTACAAGTTATCCGAATAATATCACGACAGTATAATCCACTTTAGATAGTCTGTTCACCTATTAAACGACTGTTGCTACTTGTGGCCGAAATATCTCCGTGTGACTAAATGCGCTTTGCTTCCTGATTAAAAGAGGTTCGGAAATGACTGTAGAGTGGTACGTAAAACAAATTGTTTCCGGCCCCTCCCCGTTTGTTCTTCCAACACTGTCCAAAGAATCAGTGAGAGGCTGGTAGGTACCTACAATTCATACGGGGTTAAGCATTTAACGTTTGTCGGTAATCACGTGATGTCATGCAGAGTATAAATTCTTTCGTCTCGCAGAAATTTTACCTCACCACCTCCTCCCTCACGTGGCCGTAATATATGGTCATTGTAACTGAGGCACGCACTGGCTGCAGCCTCGGTATAGTAGGGTTTACTCTACGGCGAGAGCTGTCTTGTAAATGTTGGAGCAGAGCAGATCACAGGATTCCAAATAAGCCGGAGCGTGGTTCTCACCCATGAACCAGGTTTGACTTAGTGACTCCGACATTCTACTATAATATAGTGCTTAGTATGTTGACTATCGCCATTCAACAGACTTGTCTTCTTGACTCGTTATCCCTAGATAAAGCATCCAGTGCGGCTGCTAGCTTGCCCGTTGGTGAGACACTAAATGGCTATGATGAGTGTTTAACTATAACCGGTTGCTTGTTTATGGCAGCGGCATCATTTCACGTGTTTTTTGGGATATTTTTACACCAAAAGTTGCCCCTTCGCTGAGGCCTGGAGTCTCCATGCTGTGGTGTTCAGCGTCGCATAGAATACTGGATTAGAGGAGAGCTCACATAATAAAGTTGTGCGCGTAAGGTTTGCGGGTATGTAAGCCGCTGTTGTGGCGTGCTCACACAAGCAGATCGACACCATAATGGGGTAAGAAAAACCTACAATTTTTAGGACAAAAGCCGTATAACCCAGTACTACGAACCTCAATTGCTCTAGCATGTGCGTTTTATTTATATTATTATTTATTGCTACATCAATCCGGTCCCTTTACATAATCACCTCGTTAACAACGTCGTTCTTGATATCCTTGTGGGGAAGAACGATGGTGTTCTGAACATGCACCTCCTCGGCGACGTTGACGTCGGACGAGAGAATGGTGACGGACTGGATCTTAGCACCGTCCTTGACCAGGGTCTCGGAGTGGTCGTTGGGGGCAACAGCGGAACCCTCGATTCGAGCCCAAGATCCAATCTTGCAGCCTCGGCCGAGAATGGAGTGGAAGACAGCAGCGTCATGCTTGACCTCAACACCCTCGAGAACAATAGAGTCCTTGATTCGGGCACCAGCAGCGATCACGGCATGGGGGCCAATAGAGACGTTGGGGCCGAGCTTGGCGGTAGGGTCAACCTTGGCGGAGATGTCAATGTAGACAGGAGGCACAATGTTGGCGGAAGGAGCCTGCAGGCCGGGCTGCTTGGGGTCGGCCTGGAAAGCCTGCTGGAGGTACAGGGCGTTAGCAGGGACGGCAGAACCAGCGGTCTTGATCTGACGCCAGAAGTCCTTGGTCTCGTAGACGTAGAAGGAGTCGGTGGCGGGGAGCTGGACGAGGATGTCCTGCTCGAGTCGGAGGTGGTCCTCATCACCTTCTCCAACAAAAGAGGGGTCCTGGGCCTTCTCCTCTCGTACCTTCTTGGCAGCAGCAATGGTGTCGAAGATGGTCTGGTCAAAGAGGTAGACACCGGCGTTGATCAGGTTGGAGATGTGAGACTCGGGCTTCTCGACGTAATGGATGACTCGCTGGGTCTCGGGGTCGGTGACAATGGCACCAAAGTTGTTGGCGACGGCAGCGGGGACGGTGGTACCGAAAATGACGTACTTGGCCTTCTTCTCCTCGTAGAACTCCTCAATCTCCTTGAGGGGGAAAGAGCAGCAGACATCGGCGTGGATGACGAAGAATCGAGAGGGGTTACCCTTGAGAATCACATCTCGGAAGTGGTACAGACCTCCAGCAGTGCCCATAGCCTTGTACTCTCGCAGGTACTTGATGCTGAGGTGGGGGTACTGCTTGTTGGTGTCGGCAATGAACTGGGAGAAGACGGAGTCCTCGTAGAATCCGACCAGCAGAACCTCCTTGACGTCCTTGAGGGCGGCCACAGCGTCAACTGCATGGCTGAGAATGGGCTTGCCTCCAACGGGGAAGAGAACCTTGGGGGTGTCGAGAGACAGAGGTCGGAATCGAGTACCTCGAGTACCGCCTCCAACGAGAATAAGAGCCTTGGTAGACATTGTGTGTGGTTGTGGTTGTGTATGTGTTGGGTTATGGAAGGGGCTGGTGTGCAGTTTCGTGGTGGTGATGTGTTGTCGAAACCTTAGCCCACGTTGAAAGTTTATTTTTTTCCCTCCTTGAGTCTCGCAAGTTAATAATTGGGAGTATCGCTATATGGGCTCACGTGATCGTCTCCGGTCCATTGTATGCCGTCTCTTTTTTTCTGACCTATACCTGACTAGTCACACGCGGCGTGCAGTTGCCTTCACATTGTACGTGTAACTTTGGTCTCAGACTATGTGAGTGCAAGTGAAATTTACCCGATCCGGACTCTAACCCCAACCCAGAGTAAGACCTGAATGGCCCTGACTGTCACAAACCCATTTTGTCTTGTCTGGGAAAAAGGATTGGTTTTTTTGTACGCAAATCTGCATGACCGCTTCGAAACGGAACAATTTGACTCTGCGTCTCAACAGTATGGCCTATTAATCCTTCCTTTCGGTTCTCAAAATGTGTGTGACATCACGTGACGCCACACATGACGCCCACCTCAAAAAGACTCGCCCACAGCCCCAGAAAATCTAGAACGCCAAGCAGGAGGGGATAATTCTCAAACGCCTTCAAATTACCCTCTCTCCATATACCCCATCTTTGTGACTTGTAAATTAATGGTCAAACAACAATTCCCCACGCCTCAAGACCTAAACTCTATTTTTGCCCCTCCAAAGCCCACATTTACTCAGTGTCTGGGGAGAGAGCTACAGTGGTGGTGGTCGTGTGCATCAAGGGGTAAAATGTTGCTTGGAGTCTTGATTAAAGCCCAGAAAGTTCTCGTCTGACCAGGTGGGTAGTAAAGTGCCCCGTGTGGCGCACTTACGTACCAAAGACTCGAACTGGCAAGCCCAGACTTCACCTGCATAATTTCCTAAAGCTAGTCTGCGGGGCTTGCATGCACGCTGAGATGCTATATTGCAACACAATATCTAGTGTGTAAACGCTTCCTGTACATCATCTTCTTTTTGCCACCCGGCTTTCAACAATAGCTAACAAACACCGACCCAAGAAGAACCGCCCTCCGTACCGGAGGGTAGTCGGCACCGCAGATAAAACGGCTTCTCAACCCTCTCTTCACGATAGTGGGTTCGAGAAAATCGACACACTTGCGGCTGCCCTCGATGCTCTTATTATTCGACCAACAGACGAGATAGATGAATTAGGGGAGGACTCTAAGTCGCAGGAAACGTTAGTGGCTACCGCCGACTCTGTGTACCTCCCCCCTGAAATCGTCGACACCATTTTCACGCTATTAGATGATCCCATCAATCTTGACCTCTTGCTGGTGTGTAAGACTTGGTATCGCTCTGGTCTGCCGTTTCTGTACGCAAATCCTGAGTTGGGCCCCCTCAACTTCAAGGGCTTTGTTGAAGCAGTGTCGTCGAACGACTATTTCGGCACCTACGTGAAGGAGTTGCGACTGGACTCCATTATCCAGTCGGGCAAGAACTCGGCCACGGCAAAGGTGTTGAAACGATGCTCAGCAAACCTGGAGCTGTTTGTGGCCCCTCAAACTGCGTTTGGATACGCTCCCATGGTGTCCTTGCGTCACTGCAAAAACCTGCGCTGCCTCGATCTGTCTCTCGTCAGCGAGGTGGTGGATCTGCGTCTGTTATTTTTGGCTCTTCGACAGTCGCCTGAGCTTGAACAACTCTTTTTCCCCCGATCATCTCTCTTCTGCGAGCAGTACGATAATGTCTGGCCCCCAAAGCTGTGGCGGCTAGGCCTTTCTGGAGGAATCTCAGACGACTTCATCAGGGAGACCAGATTCGCAGACACAATCACACATCTGTCATTACGCCACTGCCCTTTCATCACTGTCACCTCGTTCCACTTCTTGTGCCAGTACCTCGGTCCTAATCTCAAGTACCTGGAGGTTGTGTACCCCATGCCTGGACTGCGCCCTGATGCGCTGGACCAGGTTCTGCGACACTGTCCCAACCTGCGTCATCTTTCCATTTCTGTGGATTATCTCACCAAACATGTGTTTGATGACGGCATGTTCAAGACAGCAGACGGTCATTTCAAGAGCCATCCCCTGGAGATTCTCGACATTGATTCAAGTGGAGGCTTGGGACAAGCTCACAAGCTGAGGGCAGACGACATCACTCTGGCGATTTTGGAAGACAAAATCCCCAAACTGAGAGTGGTTCGAGTGTCTTCTAAGATGAGTTGGGATGCCAAGGACGAAGCGGTGTCTGAGCTGGCCAGTATTCTGGACGACACGGACGCTAATGGCGGTGGTATGTGGATCATTTAGATCCACGTGTCAAGGGATTTATTCAATATTCGTGACTTCGGAATCGTCACACCTTTTTTATCACGACACTCTCACCAGTGTCGTCAGCCACAAGGCATCATTCATTTTGCATTTGTATATAGACTAACATTTGATAATTCAGCTGTGTACTCGTATTCGTGTTTGTAGTTGCAAAGTATGGCACAGCCGTTGACTATTTCTGATATATTATCATTTAGTGCAGTCACTATCAAATGCCTGCATAAATAAGGGCGCGATAATCTTTTATTTGATGTGTGCTGCACAGAAAACGACAAATAAAAATTGAAGTAGACCCAACACGCCACGTCACAGCGTGAGCTAACGAGCGTGAAATTTCAAGGAAAGTGGCCCTATCGCGTATTTCAGAGCCATATATTGTATGCACTGAGTAGTTACATGTTGTATGACCTCCTCATTATATTCTATGACGCGCCATTGGTTCGAGGCATAGCACAACCTATCTCCATTGAGTCAACCCATCACGCTTTCGGCGGTATAAAGAAAAATAAGCTTTTCGCATGGAGGGTCCATGTCTGGCAACGGGCATGTATTGACATGACCTGGAGAGGGGCAGCAATGTGATTTTAGTGTCGTGGCATTCGTATCGCACGCGATTTTGCATTTGGGCGCTCAATTGGCTGTCTTTGGCACTCTAACAAGTTGCCACTTTGTATTTTTGCATGCTCGGCATTTCTGTCCCCCCCTGGCTGTTTCAATTTTCACGACACGAAACCGAGTTTCGGGTTGAGATTTGTATGGTGTCTGGAGAGGCAAGTAAGGTTTACAGCGAGTGCAGAGTGCAGGACCAAATCAGTTAGTTCAACCCATCGCAGCATTGGAACCCTTCTGCAAATAAATGTTTATGGAAGAGAGTGACTCTTAAAAAGGCAAGCCCAGCGCTATTGAAATACCAAACGTCGCGCTCGGCATAGACCCGTAGTCTGTGTAGCCCTCCTTTACTGGCCCTACCCTCCATGTCGCGTCTCAGGCTCCGTACCTACTGCTCCTCGCTTCACTTTGCAAACTCTATGCCACGTAAGTTTCACAGAGTGTCCTTAAGCACACACGTAGCGAAGTGAACCCATCCTCACACGTCTAACACGACAACATCTCGCGACAATGTCCAAAGGTGAAAAGAAGACGGTAAAGGCCGTGTACGCCAAGTCGGCTCTCGAGGAGATGGCTCCTGAGGTCACTCCGGCCCCTGGATACAAAAACCTGGCCGAGGAACGCGCTCTGACCCCCAAGGATCGAGTGCTCATCTTCGTGGTCTCCTTCCTGGCGGGCTACACCCGATTCCGAAGCATTTGGCAGCCCTCCAGTGTGGTCTTCGATGAGGTCCACTTTGGCGGTTTTGCCCGAAAATACGTCATTGGACGGTTCTTCATGGATGTCCACCCTCCTCTCGCCAAGATGCTGTTTGCTGCTGTCGGCTGGCTGGCTGGCTACGACGGCGAGTTTGAATTTACCTCCATTGGCCTCGACTACCTCACTTCCAACGTTCCCTATGTCGCCATGCGATCCTACCCTGCCATTCTGGGTGTTGCTACCGTGGCTCTCGCATACCTGACCCTCAAGGCTTCCGGCTGCAGAACTGCCACCTGCTTCTTTGGTGCCGCTCTGCTTGCCATTGAGAACTCCCTGGTCACCGAGTCGCGATACATTCTGCTCGATTCGCCCCTGGTCTTCTTCCTGGCCCTCACTATCTACTTCTTCAAGAAGTTTGAGCTTGAGACCCCCTTCACCGGCGCCTGGTACCGATACCTGTTCCTGTCTGGCCTGGCTCTCGGAGCCACCACCTCCGTCAAGTGGTACGGTCTGTTCACCATTGCCTGGATGGGTCTCATGACCCTGTGGCACCTGTGGTGGACTCTGGGTGATCTCTCCGTCACTCCTTGTGCCTTCACTCGACACTTTGGCTGGCGAGCAGCCTTCCTCATTGGTGTTCCCGTCGCCTTCTACGTTGCCATGTTCGCCGTGCACTTCCTGTGCCTGGTCAACACTGGTGATGGTGCTTCTTTCATGTCCCCCGAGTTCCAGAACACCCTCCAGCACTCCACCCTGGTTGGAAACCAGCCCGCTGACGTTTTGCTCGGATCCAAGGTCACTCTGCGACACCAGAACACCCAGGGCGGCTACCTGCACTCTCACGAGTCTCTCTACGAGACTGGTTCCAAGCAGCAGCAGGTGACCCTCTACCCCCACTCTGACCAGAACAACGACTTCCTTGTTGAGAACTACACCGTTACCGAGGGTGACTTCCAGGGCGACCAGATCTTCCTCAAGGATGGCGACGTGATCCGACTCAAGCACATTGCTACCGGCCGACGAATCCACTCCCACGACTTCCGACCCCCTGTGTCTGAGGCTGACTACCAGAACGAGATTTCCGCCTACGGTTACCCCGGATTCGACGGTGATGCCAACGACAACTTCCGAGTTGAGATCGTCAAGTCCAAGTCCGAGAAGGGTGTTTCCCGAGAGCGTGTCCGAACCATCGACACCAAGTTCCGACTCATCCACACCATCACTGGCTGTGCTCTGTTCTCTCACTCTGTCAAGCTCCCCAAGTGGGCTTTTGAGCAGCAGGAGGTGACTTGCGCCAAGTCCGGAACCATCCCCAACTCCATCTGGTACATTGAGTCCAACTCCCACCCCCTGCTGGCCGACACCAAGGACCGAGCCTCTTACCGAAAGCCCTCTTTCCTGGCCAAGTTCCTCGAGCTCAACAAGGTCATGTGGACCGTCAACAAGGGTCTGACCGACCCCCACACCTGGGAGTCTCGACCCGAGTCGTGGCCCTTCCTCCAGCGAGGAATCAACTTCTGGGTCAAGGACAACCGACAGGTCTACCTGCTCGGAAACGCCCCCATCTGGTGGCTGACTACCCTGTCCATTGGCATTTTCCTCGTCTGGAAGGCCGTCCAGCTTCTGCGATTCCAGCGTGGCTACAACGACTTTGCCGGCCGACCTGATCTGCAGGCTTACGATACCCAGTTCACCACCTTCCTGCTTGGATGGGCTCTGCACTACTTCCCCTCGTACCTCATGGCTCGACAGCTCTTCCTGCACCACTACCTGTGCTCCCTCTACTTTGTCTTCCTTGGTTTCATCTGCTCTTGGGAGTACTTCACCCTCCGAATTGTTCGAAACAAGATCGTCGGAGGCGCTCTCAGCATTGGTGTCTTTGCTGCCGCCCTTGCCTTCTACGTCTACTACTCTCCCATCATCTACGGAGAGCCCTGGACCAAGTCCCTGTGCCAGAAGGGCAAGTGGCTCGAGGGCTGGGATTTCGACTGCAACACCTTCCACGAGTCTCTGGACCTCTACAACGAGGCCTCCATTCTCCCCGTGGATGACAAGGTTGTGGACACTGTCCTTGACCCCTCCATTGCTGATGCCGTCGAGGAGGCTGTTGAGGCCGTGAAGGCTTCTGAGGCCCCTGCCATCTCCCCCCACGCCGCTCCCGCTAACCAGAAAGTGGTTTACAAGGACGAGGAGGGCAACGTTCTTGACCCCGAGCAGGTGGCCAAGATGGCCGAGGAGGGCAAGGTCGAGTTCCGACAGGGCGAGTAAACAGTATATAAAAGTTTAGTATAAATAATAAGAGAAAGATGATTTAAATGATTTTGTGAGTGCCGAGTTTCTGAAGCTGTAAATAACAATATGCCCATGAGGCACGACATTTTGCACTGCTGTGTATTACCGGTGCCCATTTCTGTCAGTTTCATATGCCTTTTACTTGATGCATAGTGAAACGTTAAACGTAACTCCTTCATCAATGACGACTGTCAACGAAACGAGCGCTGGAGACCTGGCCAGTCTGCTCGAGAACCTCAGCAAACTCGAAATCGAGCAACTGGCACGTGAGGATGACACCAGCTCATCAGGTAGCGACGATCTGTTTGTGACACTACTTCAGCTCGTGGACGAGTATGAACTCCTGACAAACGAAATGTGTCAGGAGCTCAAAAGCGGCCATTTGGACGTGGCAAAGACCAATTACGATAACTTCATGGCCTCGTCGACCTTCAATTCGCGAATATCCAAGTTCAGCTACGACCAGCGGCCCCAGAATGCACAGATCACAGTGTCGCATGCAACCAGTGGCGATTTCACGATACATCACAAGGAGGAGAAGGGTGCCAAAACAGACCCCATCCGCATGTTTGGTCTGATGCCTCCATACACGTTACGCACAGCCCAGTCTCATTTCCGGACTGCGCTAGATAAGCTGGTGGAACTGGCTAATGTCAAGAGTAGGCTGGCAGCTCTAGAGAGCAAAATCAGCCCTATTGAGGGAGCCAAGGAGGATATTACCGAGGGTACAAAGACTGAGTCTGTTGCTGCTACAAATGCCGCGGTTACGGTCTCTTGATTATTTATAAATACAAAAATTTCATGCACTTTATATAAAACACATGGTGGAGGGCACGAGCTCCGCACATGCTACTTGTAGGTCTATCAACGTAGTCATTTCACGCCACATAGACCAGTCATCCACGAATGACCGCCTAAGCCGGGCATTCCACTTCTATAGAACTTCTTAGAGCCTCTAGGAGTAGCTCACATGCTCTCGACGTCGATCTGGGCCTTTCGTTGGGCGAGCTTGAGAATGAGCTCATCGCAGTGCTCCAACAGCTCGTCCTTCTCCTTGATAACCTCCTCCGTGACCTGGTCGTACTCTTCCAGCTCTTTTTGTAACTGCTCGATCTGCTGCATCTGATGCTCCTCCGACGAACCGATACCTGGCAGCGAGTCGATCAGGTAGTCGATCTGTTGTGACTTGACCACCAGGTCCTTGGCCAGCTCCTCCAGCGTTCTTTCACGTTCCTCGTCCGTCACCACTGGCACTGTATCGTCCTTGACTAACTCCTCTCCCGCTAACGACTTGAAGCCATGGGTGGTGTTGATGTGCGTTAGCGCCGAGAAATACTGCGTCAGCATTTGATCAACGCATGTTTGCAGCTGGGTCAGTCGGTCCGCCATGGTCTGTGTCTTTGTCGCGAGTTTTTGGTATTCCAAAGTGAGATTAATAATTTGACTTTCTGGGGGGTGTCTGATGTATGCACCCATTTTAGGTGGAGCGGCCATACATGTGCGTGTACAGTGTGGTAGGCACACTGAACCAAGCGAAAGAGAGTGGTGCTACAAAAGAAGGCTGGGTATGGACTCGGTATTAGAAAGTCTAGATAGAATGTCTCGGTCCATTATGTTTAGCACGTGTCCAATCTTATTGGCTTGGTTGTGCGATTGTTCAAAGTGGTTCATTAGTACTCAATCTGGCCTCGCTACTGGTACTCGCTCTTACCGAGGGGAAAATGGCTAAAATAATGCAAAATAAAAGGGCAAAACAAGTGTTTCAATAACCCATCAACAAGACGCGGCCCGCAGCCGCAGGTGCCTTTTCAAAACATAATATTTCACGCTAATAATACGTCGCACCAGCATGCGAAGGAAATGACACAATGCACACTAAAGCACCAGCGATACGGGTGTCATGGTGCCAGGGGCATTATTACCAATTTCCGTTTGCAAAATGACAGGCTCTGGCCTTCAACCGTTCGTTATTTAGTTCCCGCTGCCAGTCACTCAACCGATAGTACCAGCTGTACGCTATGAGCTCATAGCGTATCCTTATTTGGCCATATTTTGACCCTTGTGGAAAAGCAAAATCGTGCCTTCAGTTAGCCTCTGTTTTAGTGGAACATGACACAAAGAGCTGTATGGTGAGTTAACCACTCAGGGGGAAATCAGGGGGTCAGAATGTCGCATTTCAGTCTCAAGCTAAACCCACATACGTAAGGTAATTGCTCTCCTGTTTGATATTTTATGGCCCGACTACAAGGTGGGACACACCAAGGCACCAATGGTGTAACCAAAAGCTGCTAAGGCAGGCTCTACGGAACTACAGGTGCCAATATGCGCCATTCTGTGTAAATCTATGTGTTAATTTAAATGCATTATTGTACATGTGTCTGATACACACTACAGCCAGGTCTCAGGCTCCTCTGCTTTGACTGCAGGCCGGTGTGCAACATTTTCCTCCGCAAGATCCTCCAAGATCGCTCCGTGAGAAGGCAGAGACGAAGTAGAAAGATGTCGGCCATTCGTATTGTAGGGTTGTGACTGGGGCGACTGCTGCTGCTGCTGCTGCTGCTGCTGTTGCTGCTGCTGTTGCGGCAACAAAGGCGATGGCAGCAAGGCAGATCGTCGGAAAGTAGTCTGAGATGCGTTGGGGGTAGAGGCTGCGCTCTCAAGATCCGACTGTGGGGCCGTCTGGCACAACCAGTTGTGCTGCTCGACAAAGTCCGAGCCCGGAGACGTCCACGAAGACCCGATGGAGTCTGACGACGGCTGGTTCTTGATGAGTCCAAGTCCATGGTTCTTGCGTCGGAAACCTGCATTCGAAGACGACGAAGAAGAGGGCGTTTGAGGAGTTTGCAATGTCTGTGACGAGGACTCAAACTGTTGGGACAATCTCGGCGAGTTGAACATGGCCTGGGGGGCTGATCCGGGCACCTGCATGAAGCCGTTGGCGTCATAAGATGTAGATCCACGTCGTCGCTCCGATCGCTGGGGGATTCTGGGAGACGAGTACGGCGACGTGTTGATGACTGACTCCTCGTCCTCCATCTCTGCCTCCTCTTCAATGTCGAGATCGGCATCGGAGAAGCGCCACGATTGTCTGTGAGTGATGGACAGGTTGGGCGCGGGGAAGGCGTTGAGGTTGGGGTTGGGAGAGTTGGCAGGCGATGCTCGGTTGAGGCTGGTGTTGTCTTTCAGAAGGTTGGCGACCCGCGCCGCGTGCTCACTTTGAACTGAAGAAAACCGAGCGTCTCTGCCATCGGGTGACATGCTGGGTGTGGTGGCGGCAGTCACTCCGACCTGCGACTTGGCGGTGCTACCGACCGTGGAGTTGCTCGAGTAGTTGGACGACGAGTTGGAAAGACGTCGAGCCTGGGCAGGCCGAGTGGTGTGGGCCTCATCTTCGTTGTTGTTAAGCATCTCTGGAGGAATCACCACGTCGGCCGTACGTCGAGGTCGAATAGGCATGGACGTGTTGAGGGTGATACCAGGCTCGGCCAGAATGGATCGGCTGTGTGTGGTGTGCACCGAGTATCCAGTGGCGTTGGAGGGGGTCTTGGAAATGGGGCCTCCAAAGGAGCCATCAAACGACTCTCCCGACAGGCTCTTGGAGGGACTGTGGCCCATGGCCCGGTCCTTAACAGACCGCAGGCCATTCTTCAGAGCGTTGTGTGCAGACGAAGTCGACTTGTTTCGCTGTAGGGGTGAGTGCTGAGCCAAGTTGGGGCTTGCAGGGCCAGGCACGGGCACAGATGCTGAAGCAATTGCTTCAGCAATCATGGGATCGTCCATACCCTTATGCTCCACATGAACCAAGTTGTAGGGCCGCCCAATGGATGACGACTTCTTGTGTCGTGGAGATCGAGAAAAGATGCTGTTGACACTCCACTTGTTGCCGCTTTCCGACCGTCGAAGGGGCGACTTGAGCCGAGAGGGCGACGTGGTGTTAGACTTGGGAGTGTACGAGGACTGGGGAGAGTATGCAGTCTTGGGAGTGCCAACCGATGGTACTGCGGAGGAAACAGAAGAGTGCTCTGTGTCCGCACTGATGCTCTTGTCACTCGAGGACTGTCTATCGCTCAGACGGTGTGAATGAGGGTCGTTGTAATTTGACGAGGACGAGGATCGAAGTGAGTCGGACTTTGTAGTAGACTCACGCAGGGGCAACAAAGGGAACGATGCGGAGTGCGACATGCCTTGATTGCTCGAATTGCCCGACATGTTGGTGGAAATGGTGGAGTTGGTCTTGGAGGACCGTCGCAGACCCCTCCACCTCGATTCTGGCTTACTCTCCTCGTCACTGTTGTCGTCGAGCCACACAGAAGACATGGGTGGGCCAGGTAGGGTAGACTGTGACGTTCGCTGGGAAGCAACCGATAGCGTAGGCTTGTGCTGTCGTGCGATGGGCGCATTTATAGACTGCTGCGAGGAGGCCCTAGAAATGGAGACCTCCGGTTGCGTCTTCATAGGAGACCAGCCGTCCATAGCGTCGGGGGTGGGCGTGCCGGGTGCAGTGGTGGAAATAGGGTCGACTGCTGCAGGGATGAGAGAGTCGTACCGTTGACTTTGCGTCGCAACTGGCGTTCGTTTAGACATCATTTCTTGGCTGTAATTGAGGGGCGTGCCTGGGGAAGTGGGTGTACCAGGAATGGAGGAAACGTCGCCTCTGGGTGCAAAGTAGCCTTGGTCGTTATTGCTGTTGCTGGACTGAGAGTACGCTGAAGACGACCTTCTCAAATGGGGCTGTCGGTTGATTGATAGCGGGGATGTTTCAGAGGTAAAAACGTTGGGTGTGTGGAGCGGCGATTTGTCTGCACAGAAGAAAAGATAAATGCTTGCGGGCTGGAAAAGCAGACCGCAAACACAAAGACGTGGTTAGTTGAGAGAAAGATATGAGGTAGGCTGGCGTAGAAAACGTCTGAGGTTGCGTGGTTGGCAGAGGATGTGCAGCAGGTCTTATTTTTTAGCCACAGACAAGGACACCCTAGTCGATTGATGAGGAACCACTGACTTTTAGGTCTGTAGTCTAATTTCGTCGCTTTTGTTCTCTGTCCCCATTTAGACGCATTACACAAACCTTAAGTGGCTCTCTCACGCTGATGTGAAAAAAACACTACTGTGCCCTTAGCGCCTCTTTGCCTATGCCTTGCAAAACTTTTTTTTTCTTTTTTTTCTATCCATTGTGCGGGGAGAACCAACGAACAAGGTGGGGCTGCTACCGAGTGACTTTGGAAGGATGAGCACAATCTTTGCCACATCAATCCGATTTGGCAAAACCGTATCTGTGGCAATCACACTTCACCCAACACCGTATGTACTTGTGGCATGCCCACACGGTCACATGAGTCTCCCGCACAATGCAAAAAAAAAGAGCCTGTTCAATAAAACGTAGTAAATGTCCCTATCATGCAGCCTGCGGGCTGTCTGCCTCTCACCCTGCTGACAGCGCTACAGTGCTGTTAGCGTGGCTGCTGCACGGGTCCTCTGGCTGCTTATGGAAACCCACAATGTAATGTTCGTCCGTGTGTCTGGCCAGCTTGTCAACACGACATCCAAAGACCCGCAGTGGGTCTCGAGAGCCGAAAGAAGAGCTGAAAATCACCCAAAATTGAACAGATTAACGCCATATTGGCGTTCCATAAAATGTTGGTAATTATTGGACATAATAATAACTGGAGTTTGTCTCACTCTTATTATTAAAAATATCCGCCAGAAAGCGTACAAACTTCAACGGGATACGCCAAAATCGCACGCATACAGCCCGATTGGGCCGTTAATGCATGCAGGACAGAAACACACAGCACAGAGGGACCTGCGAGAGGGAGCAGGGTGCCTAAGACATATATGACTAAGCCCAAAGACAGACGCCGTTGGGTAGCCATACATATCCTGTAACACCCGCACATATGACAGGTCGACATGATAGACGCACTTACTGCAAACATTCCAGATCCAGATCCACCCCTTCTTTTACTCCTGTTATCCTTTCATACTCACCAAAGTCCTTGAGACTTGAATGTCGCCTGATACCTGCTCCTCTTGGAGGCACTACTGGCGTCAAGGGGTCCACTGATTCCTCCCGGCTACTACCAATGCTCGCTGTAACACTGTTAGCTCGGCCTAGACCTCGGTCCACAGACGGCTGCCTTTTCGGTGTGATACTGAGCGGAGGCGTCTGTAGCACCGGGGACACAGGAGATACCGTCGTCATAACCTCCTCGGTAATGGACGAATTGCTGTCTGTACGTGTCAGAGCCGGCAGCTCTTCTGGCTCAGGTGTCACGTACCGCGAGGAGGAAGGCGTGGTGCCTCTGGAAATCAGAGACTGACGCCTCGGGGTTAATGGGCTTGTTGCGGGCAAGCTGTCAATGCCCAGTCCCTGTTGCTGCTTCACAGAGGACCGTCGTCGTAGAGATTCTCGTCGTTTGGGCGCCATGGCGGGCACGGTAGGCGGGGTGTCGTTAGTAGAGAGAGGCAGCTGATCCTGCCGCACAGGCGTTTGTGGACTAGCGGCAGCCACGCCCACTGGGTCCAAAGATGGCGGAGATTCTGTCTGTGGCACTCTTGGCGACTCGGACATGATCCTCGATGATCTCTCGGACGGAACGCGAGGAGACGGCCGATAACTGGCCTGAGTGATCATCTCAAAGTCTGGCTCCGAGGCGTTCGGGAGGAAAGTCGAGCTGCTGATACTTCGTGGAAAGCTGATGGAAGAAGGGCTGCTCAGTGGGCTTTGCGCGGGACTGCCATGTCGGCTGCGAAATGTCGGAGACACTGGACTTGCCACATTGGTACTACGCGGCGACGAAGGAGCCGTGTCAAAATCAGAAGATGACACAGAGCCCGGGGGAAGAGGGTGCTCGAGCGGATCCTGACGTCGCCTCCACCCCGCACTGACTGCCCGTTTGAGAAAGGACCCTGGACTAGCCAATCGAGGACTTGGTCGGGGACTTGGGCTTGGGCTGATGGGGCTCGCGGGCCCAGACCCGGCCTGTGTTTTGCGTTGAGGCGTTTTCGGACTGGCCGGCATTATGTGTCGGATGACAGGTGATGTGTCGCAGGTCTGACGTCGGTGAGTGTCTGTGCCTGGATGATTGATGGACTTGTGACAGGTGAACGAGTGATAAGAGGGGAAGCAAAGCTAGACCTTGTAGTGTCGGATCTGGCGTCGGCGGTCGGAGCGTCGGAGTGTAGGTTGTAGCAAGTAGTGTGGTGCGTTTCCGGATAGCCTCTTTTTTTTTCTCCTCTTCTTTTGCCCTCTCGACCTATGGGCCCGTGATTTTTAACCTCAGGCTGGTCTTACTGTCAGTACGCTATCCCGCAAGTTTGTTCGTGCCTGTGAGCTGCATGACACACAAAGAAGCTGTCTGATTAACATTGGTGCACAAGAAAAGTTTCAAGCGAGACAGACGAAAATCTGAGCTCGTCACGTACGGCACTAGTTAAAATCTGCCACGGCCAGATAAGGAGTCGTGTGAGATCTGGCACCTTCACGCCATTTACGTCAGAATGCACTGACATGTGCAGTACGAGTGGGTCGTTGGGCTAATAGCGTTTATAGCGTTTATGAGACGCTAAATCTTGAGTGCTTACATCTCACTTCTGGGGTCCCAAAACCGTTAGAATGGTGGATCCGGGCCGGATTTGCCACCGATTGGGAAAATAATATCTCACGCCAACGTGAAATTCGCCCTAGTGCGAAATCTCGCTAATAGCCAACTTGTTGAGACATTTCCCACGTGCCGTGGTGCTCAAGCAGGTATACTAGACGCATAACTCGGACCAAGTTAGCTCATTAACGCCGCAGTGGCGCGAGATTGCAGTAGATCGATAGGCGATTTCAGCAAGACTGTTGGATTAGGAGTTGGGTAGTTACACTATCTCACAAGCTCTGATCGGCTTGTCTATTAGGGATCTTCATAATTTGTGGGTCGTGGTGAGACTAATAAGAGGAGACCTTAAGGATCGATCGAATGTAACCTGCCTTGGGCTTGCTTCCAGAAAGCAGGTATAGTCGTGGCAAACAATAAATGGAAGCACGGTGCATCGGACTTTACGCAGCAATCGGTCCTTACAGCCGAAAAAAACTGCGCCTTAGCTTGTCCAAAGTCTTTTGCTCGTACCGTTGCACTCTAATCTGGTTAACCCACTCTCCCATTGCGTCTTTTTCTCCGCCAAAGGCCCAAAAAAAGGTTCCTCGCTAAAGTAAAGTTGACGGTGATAATGCCGGTTTGCCGTATTTGGAATGATCAGAGGGCGTGTTCGGAGATAATAATTGGCAAGTGGCAACCGAGACGAGAAATTTTCAGATCTTCACCCGCCAAGGGGCAAAAAAGAAATACGACGTAACTAAACTTCGAGTGGCTAATTCTTTTGCCGCTAGTCACAGCTTAGTGGACTTTTACCTGGCAGTGGTTCAGCATCAGTATGCTCATTTAAACATGATTATAATATCCTATTCACGTTCCTGTATGCACAAGCAAGCACAAGCAATAAAATGAAAGAGCGAGACAGAAGGAAATTACCCCAGGTGTTTGTTACTAAGCCATGCCGACCTTGCTCCGTGGTGCTAATTACGATGACTACAGGACAAATGTGTCCACCCAAGTTGCAACCAATATCAGTGTGGTGGTACTAAAATCGATTTCAGGCTCTCGTGACACTTCCAAAACAGCACATTTCCATCCATTTCCATCTTTTTCTTCATGATGGGTGTCAATGTGCTACACTGCCCACTATGGACTTCCATACATGGAACGCCTATATTAGTTGGCCCACTATTTCGTTAAGAGCTGAGCTTATCAATACGAAGCTAGCCCCGAACCCCACACTTTGAAGTGTTATTAATGCAACGAATCCACAAGAACCTCCTTGTCATATTTATTTTATTGGTTACCTGCATTGATTCTGCTTACAACGTCATTCATACACAAAATACGTTAATAACTATAAATAAAACCCTCTACTTGTAGCACTTCTTCTATCCCTCTCTTGGCGCATGGCCCACTAAAAACCCTCATCATAAGTACGAGTACCCTGGGATAGTTGACGAAGTCGACGAACCCGTCGCATCTCACGCAGCTTCTCCAGAACGGGAGCCGCTCTCTGCTGTACCTCTGCGTCGGTCAGGGCCTTCGACGGCTTCTTGGTACCGATAGAGATATCATCACCGTAAGGAGGCTTGTCTTTGGGACCCACCCACTTCAGAATGTGGGAAGTGTCGACCAACATTCTATGAGAGGTGAGGTAGTGACGCTTCATGCAGTCAATCCGAGGGCTCTGGTAGGGGCAGCCGCGCACGCTGCACCAGCTGGTTTCATCTCCATGCTGGGCCTTTGTGTGTCTGCTGAGCTCAGAAGAGGTAGCAAACCCGATAACTGAGTAAATACAGTAGCTCACCTTGCATCGATCA
Organism: Yarrowia sp. JCM 30694; assembly: GCA_001600515.1. Classification (NCBI taxonomy): domain Eukaryota; kingdom Fungi; phylum Ascomycota; class Dipodascomycetes; order Dipodascales; genus Yarrowia; species Yarrowia sp. JCM 30694. The sequence goes on from BCKF01000001.1 coordinate 2,375,135, forward strand.
TCTCGGGCAATCTTGAGACGGTCCATGTGCGCTGACAGGGTCATGAAGTTCTCAAAATCGATAGTGCAGTGACTGCAGGCAATGGGGCCCTTCTTGATCTTGAAGAGCCGTGTGATGAGGACGTCGCTGGCCAGGATCATATCGACGTAGGAACCTGTAGGAGATTTGGCTGTTCGCGTCCAGCCCTCTCTCTTGTTCTCCTTGATGCGCATGACCTGACCCTCTTTGCAAGGTTTCAGGTACGACATGATCAGAGCGGCCTCCTCGTTGGGGGGAGTCTCGATGGGATCGTACCGAAAGTTGGGATCCCACACAAACTCATGAGGGGGAGGCACGAGATCCACAACCTTGTGTTTCTTCGGCACCTTAGGAACTCTGGGTGGCTGTCCCACCTTGTTCTTGGAGTTGGTCCGAGGTCGCTTTGGTGCAGGTGAGAACAGCGACCCCCGACGTCGGCGCAACTTGGGGTCCACTTGGCTCTCCTCAGGAGGAGTCGATACTTGAGGAGTTACGGCAGACATCAGAGAGCTGTGGAGGTCTGACCCAGGAGGGGAGGGAGGAAGATACACCTTTGGTTCGTTGCTGTCCTCCAGCTTGATCTCAAATGTGGACTCCTGTTGGACCTTTGGAGAGACCAGTGTCACCTCAAAAGTGGCCTTCTCCTCGGAGGTCATAGGCACGTCATATGGGTAAGAGGGTGCCTGAGAGAAGCTGAATGCTTGTGGGGACTGAGAGTAGTCTTGCTGAGAATACACCTGTTGAGGTTGGGAGTACTCTTCCTGTTCAGAGAAGACGGGCTCGTACTTGTACTCATCTTGCTCGAACTTGTAGTCCTGCATAGTCTCACTGAAGGACGAATGCTGGGACCCGAAGGACGAACAATGCATCACTCTGGGGTCAGAAAAGGTGCTGTTCGCCGAAATCTGAGAAGACATGGGCTCGGCAACAATGTTGTGGTTCAAGCAGCTGTCAAGGTCACCTTCCAAGTAGGTATTGATGTAGTTGGAGAGGCTTTCGCCGTAGCTGTTGCTGTTGGGGAGATTGTAGATGTCCAAAGAGAGTAGCTTGTACCGTCCAGTGGTATCATCATACACTTGTTCGGGGTACTGGCAGCCAGGAGTGGCTTCCAATTCTGACGACTGGGCGGCGTCAGTGGTAGTCTCGTGGAACGAGCTTGTTGGGAGCTTTCGTTGCCAGGAGCCTGTGTGGGAGGCGTCATAGGTTTCACAAAAGATCTGTGATAGTTCACTCATGGTGGCGACGAGCTGAAGGCGTGATAATGAAAAGGTGTGACAATGGGAAGGTGTGGTGTAAGCGATGGGCTGAAGCTATCGTCTTAGGCTGGTGAGGTTGGAGTGTAGGGGCTCTGGATTGACACAAGAGGGGAATGGGCCCTGGCTTATATAGTTATTTGAGAGCTTCCAGATTGAGCCATGCCTCAGACGATAATGTGTGTCGATAACTGGACAAAGGGCGTTTCCAAAACGTGTATCCCTTGTTCAGTACACCAGTACCCCGCCTGGCTTTTGTGTTTTGTTCAACCTTTTTGCAGAGCTTGTTTGTTTGAATATCCGACGACCTGCTGCCGACCTTCGGTTAAAGCGAGAGAGAAGCAGCTGGACGTGAAAGGCGATCACGAGGCTCCCTGCCCCGGTTTATCTCCGTCTTTGCTTTCCTTGCTTGCTTGAAGAGTATCAATTGACCGGTTACCACGTGCGTGATACAAATATTAGTGAGCACATATTCTTTCCTCTTCTCTGGGGAAAGTCGACTGGTCTAGGCCTGTCGGGTGAGGATGTTATATGAGGTACGGGGCTGGTGTGGATGAACCTTGACAGCCCAGTGTCCCGATGGAATTAGAACAAGCAAAGCAGGGTAGTGGGTTTTCAAAAAATAATCATGACGCGGTTGGAGTAGTGGGTGGAGGTGAGACAAAGAGGGCGTTTTTGCATTGTCCCTCGCCCAGCAAAGTTCATGTGATGACGTATACGAGCGTTTAGCCTAACGGCCCTGTACCTGCCGTGCCTACGATATTAATACCAGCATCCCAGTCGGAAAAAAAATGTGGTTTTCGACCCAGATTTTCCGGCTGGACAGGGCTGGTGATAAGTCGAGGCATTTCGCCCCTCTCCTGCCCTCTGCATTGCTCTTCAAGGACCACATCTGATAGATCTGATCAATAAGCTCTAATCAAACCTTAACCTTGCATGAAGTCACGCCAAAAAAACCCCGTGTTTACCATTAGTTACAACCCTCAAGTCTTTGGTCGGGCTACTTTCGGTTTGAATTCAAGACACTAACGGCTTGTAGTACCCCTGGATCCCTCGTATAGACTATCTAGACACCCCACTACTCCCCGGCAGCTAGAGCTGCTTCACCACTATCAGTACCTGGTACTGTACCGAGGCCTGAGATTATGTTCCCGTTGAGTAACTTTGTGTTTTCACCTGTATACGTTTGCCACTGCCCTGCCGTGTATAGGCACGTGCGAAAAAAGACATACATGCCGCTGTAAGGTCGCCAGATTTATGAAAACCTGGGGTAATGTGCCCATTCTAGAGTGGATGCGTGCATCTGGATTGTGGGGAATGCCCAGGAAGCTAATATCGTGAGGAGTACGGAGTGTGTGGGGTTGGCTAATTCACCACGAGTCAGACGACAACACTAGAGAGGTATACTTGACAATGCAGAATCCATGCACGGCAACAAAGTTAGAGTTAAATAGACATACCCCATGACGGATAGAAGGCCGAGAGCCGGGAGGAAACGGAGCGATGACGTAGTTGACGGTTTCTAAATTTCATCTCAGAAAAATGCACTCAAAATTGTACTTAAGATAACCGTTTTCGCTTGCAAGGCCGTGATTTTGTGCCAGAAACCCGTCACAGCCTTAGTTAATCTTACTTTGTGCATGTGACCGGTGTGACCCCAGGCCGTGCGTTTTTCGTCTTTAACCAATACTCCATATCATTGGCACACGTAACAAAGTCTCTCTAATTTGGTAGAGTGACTGGAGCGTTTCTGGTATCGTGCGTTTCTTAATTGGAATAGCAATTTGTGGCATCAGCTGATGTTCGGCTCCGAAAATGACTTTTCGTTTTTGCGTTGAGCTTTCGGAACAAGTTCATTAATCAATATCGGCAATCTGGAGAGGCCGGGAGTTGAAAAAAACATCAATCTAGCCCCGAGGAAGCAGGTTTTCGTGTGTCCACGATGGTAGGGGCTATACGTGACGCGTAGGGTGACGTCTAGAATGATGGTTTGAACGTCAGACAGGTCAGAAGGGCTGGCCCAAAGTGCCTATAGAAATGCAGGCTGTCCGAAAAGAGAAGACAGCGTTATAAACCCAGAGCTTAACCAAAAATGTGGGGTTTTTCACATCTCAGGACCACATTATAGTCTTCCTTTGTCTGGGATCTGACCCGGCGCATGTTTCTTCCCTATTACAGAGAGCTTGTAATAATATCTGTAGTCAGGAGTAGCCAGTCTGAAACCGCAGCATGCTCTAAATACGACCTGCACAATGTGTGTGTGAGTATTTGAAAGACACCGACACCTGCCTGCTTCGAGCAGCATACCACAAGTACCTACGAGCAGGTGAAAGATGACTCGGGTGATGCGAAGCCAGTCTACACGCGTACTTTAGGTACTTTCTCGGCTGTGCTACTGTCTTTACAACACGTGTATCGAAAAAAACGTGAATACGCGGCTACTCACTCAACAGACCCCTTTTGCCCCTGTCCTGCCGCTGCCACAATGAGGCAGCTTATATTGGAGAGCAATTAAGACGCGAAGAATGTTTTGAAGCGGGGATATATAATACACGGCTGTTGTTGTGCATATAATTTTCCAGATCTCGGTCGAGTTAAGGAAATAATACGAGCTGCAGTTTATTATTTGCACTCATTGGGACATAGGGAATTCCTGTATACATTGTGAAAGAACAAAGATAGGTTTATTGATCGCTGTAAGCTTGCTACGCATTTTACAATAGATGCAATAATAGCAATTGTCTCTTCTGCTTCTTTGTCATATCTCTTTACAAGTACATACAAGTTCTGGGGTAAGTAGCTATATGTACTGGACGTTGAACCCCAAAGTAGGGGCTGAATGTGGTTCTTGCAGAATAACGCAATTGGGTGTTGGGTATTTCTCCTGTTGTCTACTGGCTATAGCTTCGTATGGAAAACTGTTACTGCTGTTCTAGAATACCGCCAGTGTTGCAGTGGCTGCCGAGGGCGTCTACTGAAATTCCCTTTCAAGTCGACTTGTTGAGGTTCCCCACTTGTTCCTTGCCTTGTTCAGGTTGCTGTGGAATATCTACTCAACACAAAAGGGGTAACCACTACAGTAGTAATTGATCCGTGGGGAATGTCTACAGTTTTCTACAGCACACCGAGTCTAGTTTACATTTATTGTTATTTTACGTCTCTCTTGCTCTAAGGAGACAAGCTTTCTATGCTTACTGCTTGGCAGCCTTCTGGGCTCCAATGTAGTTGATGGCCGATCCGGCCTTGAAGAACTCGACCTGGTCAGCAGACATGGTATGTCGAGCTCGGAAGTCGAAGGTAGAACCATCGGACTTGGTGGCTCGCATCTGCACAAAGCCTCCGTTGTCTCCGCCCTTGTTGAGCATGTCCAGCAGATCAATGGTCTCGAGAGTGTCACAAGCCTGGATCTTGTCGTAGTCGGCCTCGTTCTCAAAGGTCAGGGGCAGCATACCCTGCTTCTTGAGGTTGGTCTCGTGGATTCGAGCGAAAGACTTGACAAGAATGGCATGTCCTCCGAGGAATCGAGGAGAGAGAGCGGCGTGCTCTCGGGCAGAACCCTCTCCGTAGTTGTGCTCGGCAACCACAATCCAGGGCTTACCCTGCTCCTTCCACTTGATCATGAGATCGGGAATGGACTGCTCGGATCCGTCAGCGGCATCAATGGTGTGGTTGACCTTCTGGGTCTCCTTGTTAAGAGCTCCAATCAGGGTGTTGTAGGAAATGTTCTCGAGATGACCCTTGTACTTGAGCCAGGCACCAGCAGCAGAAATATGATCGGTGGTGCACTTACCCTCGACCTTCATGAGGACAGACAGCTTGAGCTCCTCGTTGTTGAAGGGCTCAAAGGGGTCCAGAAGCTGCAGTCGCTCAGACTCGGGAGACACGGAAACAGTGACCTCAGGGTGAGGCTGAGGAGCAGCGACGGGGTAGAACTCGGGTCGGCCCTTGGCAAACTGCTCAGGCAGCTCAGTACCCTTGGGGGGCTGGAACTTGAACTGCTTACCGTCCTTGGTGGTGATGGAGTCGGTCATGGGGTTGAAGTGGGCATCTCCAGAGTAGATCATGGCAGTGACAATCTCGGGAGAAGTCAGGAAGTTCATGGTCTCGGGGTTACCGTCATTTCGGGCTCGGAAGTTTCGGTTGAAAGAGGTGAAGATGGAGTTGAACTCGCCAGCCTTGGTCTCGTCAGTTCGATCCCACTGTCCAATACAGGGTCCACAGGCGTTGGCAAGCACGACAGCGCCGGCAGACTCGAAAACGTCAGTCAGACCATCCTTCTTGATGGTGGCTCGGATCTGCTCGGATCCGGGGGTGATGAAGAAGGGGATCTTGGCCTCAAGACCGTTGTCTCGGGCCTGCTCGACCAGCGAAGCAACACGGGTCATGTCCTCGTAAGAGGAGTTAGTGCAAGATCCAATGAGTCCAGCAGACACGGTATCGGGCCACTTCTCGGAAGTCACCTTGTTGGAGTACTTGGAGAGGGGGGTGGCCAGATCGGGAGTGAAGGGACCGTTGATGCAAGGCTCGAGCTCAGACAGGTTCAGCTCGACAACCTCGTCGTACTGAGCACCCTCGTCGGCAGCCAGGAAGCCTCGGTCTCGAGCAGCAGCGGCAGCAGCAGCAATGGGGGCTCGGCCAGTGGCAACCAGGTATCGTCGCATGGACTCGGTGAAGGGGAAAGTGGAGGTGGTAGCTCCGACCTCGGCACCCATGTTACAGATGGTGGCCATTCCGGTACAAGAGAGAGAGTCAACACCCTCGCCGTGGTACTCGATGATGTTTCCGGTTCCTCCTCGCACAGTCAGCTTTCCAGCCAGGTTGGTGATAACGTCCTTGGGAGAAGCCCAGCCAGACAGCTTTCCGGTGAGCTTGACTCCGAGGATCTTGGGGGCCTTGAGCTCCCAGGGGGTGCCGGTAAGAGCGTCCACAGCGTCAGCTCCTCCAACACCAATGGCAATGGCTCCCAGACCTCCAGCGTTGGGGGTATGCGAGTCGGTTCCGAGCATCATGAGACCGGGCACGGAGAAGTTCTCCAGCACAATCTGGTGGATGATACCGGATCCGGGGCCCCAGAACTGGATACCGTACTTCTCGGCACACTGCTGCAGGAAGTCAAAGACCTCCTGGTTGGTAGCGATGGATCGGGTGAGATCATCATCGGCTCCGTCTCGGCCAACAATCAGATGGTCACAGTGAATGGAGGCGGGGACGGCAGTAGAGGGAAGACCACAGGTCATGAACTGCAGCAGAGCCATCTGAGCAGAAGCATCCTGCATAGCCACTCGATCAGGGTTGAGCTTGAGGTAAGTGTCACCTCGAGTGATGCTGGGGGTCTCCTCGGGGTTGTGAAGATGCGAGTAGAGAATCTTCTCGGCAAGAGTCAGGTCATTTCGGTTGATGATCTTCTTGACCTGATCCAGACGAGCAATGAGGTCTGCGTAGGGGGGAGTTCGGCTCTTGAAGTCGGCAGGGACATTCAGAGAAGAGGTGTTGGCAGTGGTAGCAAGCCCTCGAGCACGAATGGCCGAGAACTGCGCCTGGCAGAAACGAGCACTTCTCAACATGTTGGTATGGTTGTGAGGTGTTGTGTGGGGAAAATCTTTTTACAAACTAGTTGGGTTAAACTTGATCTGAAATATCACAGTGACTCATCCTGATAAGGTTTGCCAAAACTGCACATTATCCAGCCAATCAAATGACAGCCAATGTAAGCTAGAGCGACGTGTGGACTGTGGATAAGCATGGAATTTCTTTTGGGAGTGAATAGAGACCTCTATGCGTCGTGTCAAACTCCCCGATAGGTCGTATTACGTCTCCTCACGTGACAATATCCATGTGATTGTACACTCTTTTTCCAAACCTAAATTTGTGTACGCACTTGGCGTGTCGTCATGTAGTGTCCCTAATGTCGGTGCTTGTGCGGAATACCAGCAGATATGTAAGTGGATGTCGCGTTTTTGTCACGTGATATTGGTGGTGGGTTTTTGTGTCACGCGTTTTGATGTGGTGTTCTAGATTGCACTCCGTGGACCGCCGATATCGCTGCGTGCATACTCTGGGGTAGAATCACGTAATCCTGAAAAGGAGACGTGACAGACGTGGACGCAAGAAATGACAAAACGTGAAATATGAGAGAAAGAGCTGGAGGAGGGTGTTATGTAGTGCGTCGTGGATGACAGGGTGGGTGTTGTGGCGTGCGATATTGGATACAAGTACTTCAGAATATTATTGTTTAGTCTGAGTTGTGACTGTTATATTGGCAGTGTATGTCAATGAGGCAGATGTTGAACAGAGAAGTACCCAATATGAACAAAAACAAGCAGTCCACCCTGGATTAAATAGACCAATAACACAGCTGGTCAAACATTACGCTCCCAATTTACTGGGAATTTTCCGATTTTTCTGAATTTATTTAAATTTCTCCAAATTCCAACCACTCCATCAATCCGCTTGCTGCATTTATGCATAGCAACACTGCACGGCACGTGACACCAAAATACAAAGACAACGCCTACACTAGGAATAGTGTCTCAAAAACGGCAAAAGTGGCACATGACCATCACCACCAACAAGGCTTTCCAATTGTGGATTTCATGTCTCAATTGCTCGTTTCTAATACGGCTAGGGTCACGTAAATCCACGTTGACTTTTTGGGGCCAACTCAGCCGTTGGGCATTTGGGGCATCTCTTGTTACCTGTTGTTGGGCCCCAAAAACGAAAAATACAACGAGCCCCAAAAGTCCAACGGCCAGGTTGCTCCAAAAGTAGTCTGTCGAAGCCCACTCCACTTATACGAACTCCACACTCAAGTCGATTCCATCATCTTGCATAATGCAAAGCTTAACTTCAAGGCCAACATTACACTTGTGACTTGCCACCGTTCAGCGAAACACCACAATTGCCACAACTAGAAATGGTGTCTGAAGAAGAAAAAACCGAGCGAATCGCCCAGTTCGTGGGAATCACACAGTCATCCCCGGAGGATGCCCAGGATTGCCTGCTGCACACCGACTGGGACGTGGCCCAAGCAGTCGATCTGTTTCTGTCTGCCAATGACGACCCTGAGGACGAAATCGAGGAGGACGAAGAAAACGACGATGCCGAGGACGTTGATATCGAGGGCGACTCGGACGCATACGAGAACCCCTCGGGGCTCGCCCCCAGTGGCATTGCCGCAGGCATTCAGGGCTTTCTGAGCAACCTGGCAGGACGAGATGATCCTGCTGCTGCTGCTGCTGAACCTCAGGGAATCCTGAGCAACACGCAGCAGCCCGCTGGATACAGACTCGGCGACGGTACCGGATCGTCGACGCCTATTAGCGGAGGTAGCAGCAACGCCACTCCTGCCCCTGCTGCCCCTGCCCCTGCCCCTGCTCCTCGAAGAGGCGTGGCTGGTGTGAGAACATTGGGCGACCTGTCTCGTGACAACGCCCCTCCTAAGCGACAGGACCTGTTTACTGGAGGAGAGAAATCCGCACTGGCGGTCCAGAACCCCAACAGACCTGGACAGCAGGGTAACCAGGGCAACCCGCTGGTCAACGATATCATCCGACGAGCCGAGGCCAACCCAGCAAGACCCCGAGGTGGAGATGACGACGAGTCGGAGGATGAGGAGCAGGTCGGAACGTTCCACGGCACCGGATTCACTCTGGGATCCGATGAGGTCCAAAGTCGACCTGTGGAGTCTGCTCTCCCTACCTCTCTCCCCAAGGTGTCGCGTTCAATCACCTTCTGGCAGAATGGATTCACCGTGGAGGACGGACCCCTGTACCGATACGACGACCCTCGAAACCAGCGGTATCTCGAGACCCTCAACCAAGGACGAGCTCCTCTGGCTCTCCTTGATGTTCAGCATAACCAGGCCGTTGACATCAACGTGACGGATCGAAGCGAGGAGGCATACGTGGAGAAGAAGCCCGTGTATGGAGGATCCGGTAACCGTCTTGGATCCCCTGTTCCTGGCGAGCCCATTGCCTCTGCCTCTGCCACTCCTCCTACCTCTACCCCTACTCCCTCTGCGTCTTCTGCTGGACCCTCCAACTCTGCCTCTGGAGCTGGAGGAAGCAGAATCCAAATTCGACTCGGAGATGGAACCCGACTCACTCCCTCTTTCTCGCCTGACCTCACGGTCCAGGCCCTTTACGACTTTGTTGACGAACACAACCCCAGCGGTCGAGGATATGTGCTACAGACCACATTCCCCAACAAGGAGCTGAGAGACAAGAGTCTGACTCTCAAGGACGCCCAGGTGATTGGTGCCGCTATTGTTCAGCGATACGAGTAGTAGCAGAGTAATGATAATGACATGAAGTAAAAAAGAGCTGTACCAGGTAGGCATGCACTGTATAAAAAGCACGCACGATTTATACCGTCACCGGTAGTAACCCCCAGCGGGTATTTTCTGAAGAAATTTCTAAGTGTGGGGTGTTTAGAATTCCTTGAACTGACTTTCCGTCATACTAAGCAGCCTATTACAATAAATAATTGAAGGTGCAGCAGCTAATTATAGCTGAACATGTACGTACGGTACTGGTACGATAGGAGGTTAATAAAGCACCAAGTTAGATCTTATGCTGTTAGCTGTGTTCTGTATTCTTTTTACAGCTCTATCAACACCGGAACCCATCTTAAATAGGTCCTCTGGAGTCTTCAATGGCTTTGGCACTCATCAAATACTCTTCCAACACTCATAATGACCGTTAAATACCATTTTCTGCATTTTCCGATTCTTTTGCATACCCTTGCATACTCTTGCATACGTACATATCCGTAGTTTATGCCGTCCCGATACTTTATGCTGGGACCAAACC
>BCKF01000001.1:2387710-2487089 GCA_001600515.1 Yarrowia sp. JCM 30694
AGTACCTGGTTTGGTCCCAGCATAAAGTACCGGGACGGCATAAACTACGGGAGCGGGTATGCAAGATCGCTCCCGTAGTTTATGCTGGGACCAAACCAGGTACTTTATGGAACTTTAGACAACATTTGTTGATCCAGCAGAGCTCGTAGAAAGGTAAGGAATAGCTCATTTTGAAGCCCTCAGTTGGGAAATCAATATCATCTTTTCAGAATTTAAATCAGAGGTGTTTTGGCCATGTTAGAATTGTGCCTTTGAGACTTTCCCAGCACATGTAAAAAACACAAAAACGAAACACGAGCCAGGTTATTGTCCTTTACTGACGTCCACCAGTCCAAGAACCGTTCAGGATGTTACACACACTGCGGAGGGTACATCCATGATGGTACAGACCACTTACTACATGGCTGCATATAGTCCAATACTGAGCATTTGAGAAAACCGGATGTACCCCTCCACTTTTCGATATATGTCACCCAACCTTAATTATATAATTAACGAGCCGCACGCCTGGGGGTGATACTTTACCGTGTATGTTCTGGACAATAAATTGAGCTATTGGTGGAATTCCAAAGAGTATTTTTTGTAGCCAGAGGCAGCACAAGGAAGGCTACTTGAGCTATATTGCTACAAAACCCGTGCCATGTGTACTGTAAGTGTACCGGTACCTGTAGGGGTGTACTACGACGCTGAAAAGCCGCCTGGAGCTGTCAGATGGTGAAGCCACCAGCCACCAGAGCAGGAACCGCCGTTGTTGAAGAGTCTGAAAACGTCAAGTTATGACAGCACGAAAATGATTCTATGAAACGATTACGTCAGCGCTATAGGTGATACTGTGAATTGTTAATTCTGAATGCCAGCACCTTAAATGGGCCAAAGCCAAGAGCCAAAGCCATTTCGAAGCCCAGCCATAGATGCTGATAGCTACCGTTTGACTGCCAATAAGAGCCAGAGCCAATAAGAGCACGATAGTCTAGGGCCAGAGCCAATGAGTGCTACTACGCCGATAAGAGCCAGAGCCTCGACGTGATAAGAGCAACAGCCGCCAAACGGTCATAAGACAGTCGGAGATATTTGATTTGATTTGCATCCAGAAAGGATGTAAGCCGTGGAACCTCGCTACGAGGATGTACACTTTATCTCAAAGCTCTTACAGACTAATTACATAAGCACAAACCAGGACTATTTGAGGGGTTTACACTTGGTAAAAGTATTCAGAGAGACATAGAAGCCACTGTAAAGCATTTCTAACATCTTTATATCCGTATATATCATCAATAGAGCCCGAAATGGGCAAATTTCGCCGGAGAAAAAAACTTTTTTCAGCTTTTAACGATCCAGAGCTTTTTTGACGATATCGCGGCGGATTTAGCTCAGTTGGGAGAGCGCCAGACTGAAGTCATTCTTCGGTCAGAGTAATCTGGAGGTCCTGTGTTCGATCCACAGAATTCGCAATTCTTTTTGCTCCAGCAGCATACCTTTTTTTTTGCCTCGCATTTCCTCTTGTGACGCGCAGGCCCGAGATGCGCGTCGTGAAAATTTGTCCCTAAAGCTTGTTCACAAAGTTTGTTTAGTGACAACCTAAAGCATATTGCGACGATGACGATGTGGTATGAATGTTCCTCACGTACTGGATCTGGATCTGGATATGGCGTGCCAGGATAAATGTTTCTACGGGTCACTCTTATTTCAATGGCCGTCAGGAAAACCTCTACTGCCATCCAAAGTCCTTGGGCGAGCAGAAAAAACCCAGTAGATACTCGCAGTGTAAGGAGACAGGTGAAAACCTCTGATTCAAACTCTGAAAACACCTCCATAATATCCTAAGTCAGAGCTTCAAAATGAACTATCTCTTGCTTTTCCAAGAGCTATATCCGCTTAACTATACCGGCGCAGAGTTCCATAATGTACCTTGTCTGGTCCCAGCATCGGTGAATATTGAACATGGCCAAAAGACCTCCGATTATAAATCTGAAAGCAGTGTTGGAATATTCAAAATCAGGGCTTCAAAACAAACCACCTCTGACATTTCTACAAGCCCTACTCGTCGAATAAACGCCGCTTAAAGTTGCATAAAGTACCTGGTTTGGTCCCAGCATAAACTACGGGTATGCACGTATGCAAGTGTATGCAAGAATATGCAAGAACATGCAAGAGAATCGGAAAAATCAGAGAGGGCTATTAACGCAACTACAAGTACTTGGAACACCATAGATATATAATACAGTATCTGAACATATCATTATGTACTACAAGTAGAGACTATAGAGCACTATACGATGTTTCTTCAATCATCATGTCCTGTACTTGAAAACTAAGATTTACTGTATCCACTGAGGTCTAGTTGATGTTGACCTGAATTGAGAGCAATACAAGTGTTGTAGGTGACAAACTGATACTACGGGATATACCGTTTATTCCATGTTATCTTTGTATAGAGCAAAACAGCTCTTTCACGGTTTCTGATTTTCTTGCATACTCTTGCATACGCATGCATACTCTTGCATACCCGTCCCGATACTTTATGCTGGGACCAAATCAGGTACTTTATGCAACTTTAAGCGGACTTTATACAGCGAGTAGAGCTCGTAGAAAGGCTAGATATGGCTCATTTTGAAGCCCTAGATCACGAAATTACAATAAATTTTTCAGACTTGAAATCAGAGATGTATTGGTCAGATTAGAAATTTCAGCATTGAACCTCAGTTAGATGCTCATACAGTCCGAGAACATGAACTAGAATATTTACTAACAGTGTCATAAGATAGAATGGACTCGCAGCTCTCTGCATATGTAATTCATTCCATTCTGGGACTGTTATAACCTGCTTTCCCATGCTGTTTTGTGTATGTTCTCATTTCACCCAAGACAAAACTACCGGTACCAGTGTACCGTACAACCTATTTTGCTACTAAGACGTTTTGTCTCATATATATAACAGCTTCTATTGTTGCCTCAGTCATGTTCTTCTTCTTAGACTGTATACTAATTTCAGGACCAGTCTTATCTTAAACTAGCTAGTGAGACTAAGTTGCACGTTCATTGGTCACTCTATACCAAATCTTTTCCATAGACTTCACTTTGAATTCCAGCTGTGAGCTACTCCTGTTATGGTGCTTTTGAGCTGGGCTCTTTTAGGACAGAAACTAGCTTTCCAAGTAGACTTCCCAAATCGATTTAAACAGCATAGGCAGTCTGAAAATAGCTAAGTCTATGTTGACTATTGATGCTAGAAGACTCTTCCAATTGATAGAGGGGTTCAATGGGAAAAAATATCTCAAACTTCGAGACATGCGATCACTTAATAAATTATCAGGATTTAACGAGCCCAGGGAGATATTCTGAACAAAATAAAACAAATGAGATAGTAGAGGAGGAAGAGGGAAGCTAACTCGCATAAGTGGCTTACTCATAGGACTTCTGTAGAGTTAGATATAGTAGGTTTAGTAATGGAGAAATTCTGGTTTGGAAAGAGCCATACTCATCAGATATGAACCGAATCAACCAAAACATTGTAGTATGAGAGTCTAACCAATCCATAAATGTCTAATCTTTTTGATGTTTGTCGCTCCGAATTATTTTTATTTAATCTGATTTTTCTGATTTTTCTGAAAAAGTCCAAATAATTCAAAACAATTAAAATAAATTATAACTTGCCTCTACGTTATCCTAAACTGTTGTAGATCATGTCACAATTTGAAAAGGGTTTAATACACATATGAAAGGCATATTTACGCATATACCTGTTATATCCATGGAGTCCCATCAATTTTCGCTGATTTCCAATTCGTCAACTCTCAGAAACCAGCACAAAACATCCTCCCACCGCTCTAAACTCTTCAGAACAGTTAAACCGCCTCTTATACGTCCATTTAGAACATATTTAAAGCCCACTTACCCCCACAAACGTCACACTCCGTTAATCAGTTTTCACTGATTTAAATCAAAATATTGATCAATAATATCAATCAGAACACGAAGTTATTGGTATCATTCGAACCACCTGAATGCAAGAAGACTCTTATTCTTGAGGCAGCCTCTAAAATGACAAAATACCTCCAATTCCGAGACCAGCCATCACTCAGTACATTGTTGGGGTTGAAGGAGGCGAGGGAGGTTTTTCATAGCAAGATAAACTAGATGGAATTGTAGAGGGAGAAGAGAGGAACACAACTGTCTAAGTGTCTTCTTTGTAGACTGCCTGTAAAGTAATATATATTGAGTTTAGTAACGGAGAATACCAGAGCCATAACTCATCAGATATGAACTGAATCAACAAAAAAACTGTTGTATGAGAGTCTCACCAGTCCATAAATGTCTAATCTTTTTGACTTTTGTCGCTCCGAATTATTTTTATTTAATTTGATTTTTCTGATTTTTCTGAAAAAATCCAAAATAATATGAAATAATTAAAATAAATTATAACTAGCTTATACGTTATGCTACGCAGTTGTAGATTATTTCACAAGTAGAGACAGATCTAATACACCTATTAAAGGCATATTTACGCATATACCTGTTATATCCATGGAGTACCATCAAGTTTCGTTGTCCTCCAATTTGTCAACTCTCAGAAACCAGCACAAAACATCCTCCAACTCCTCTACACTTTTCAGCACTGTTAAACCGCATCTTTGAAGTTCATTTAAAGCCAATTTAAAGCCCAATTGACCCCACAAACGTCACACTCCGTTAATCCGATTTATTCTGATTTAAATCAAAACATTGTTCAATAATATCGATCAGAACACGACGTTACTGGTATCATTCTAGTGAATTCTCACTACCTGAAGTGGAACCCGATATAAATATCTAATATACATACAATTAAATTACTTCTCCATTATCTTTCCTTTTAAATACCTACGGTACACTCTTTCCAGTGTCTGAGTGGTGTGAGGACCTTCGCGCTGATTACCAAAAGCCCTGAATTGCCGTGATATTGACGAGAGGTCACAACTGCACTGCTAATTAAACAACAGATACGCACCAGAAAAGCGAGCTGGTCCTGACAGCCCTTATTCTGTGTGGGTATAGTGTAAGAGATCCAAAAGTGATCAATGTAGCGGCTAGAGAGACCAGCAGCTGAGAAGAATAACCGACATGAAAAGACGGGCTGTTACACCTCTGTCAGGTACACACTATAGGTCCCATTCCTGTTAGTGGCACACCACCTGTCCGTAGTGTGTGTGATTAGCTTGGTCATGTGGCGATCTTAGTGGTGTGATTGACTGTAGCTCTGCTGCGACGAATAAGGCGACCTTGGCGGCTATTTTTTTGAAAAATTTCTGTAGTTTGGTCTGTTCGGGTGTTGGGTGCTTGGGGGAAGTTACAGTGGTTCAATCACAACTCTCACACGCTCAAAAGCACACAACCTTAAACAAGATTAGCTACTGATAATACACTGATTATGCAAGGACCTCAAACCATAGTCCATGTCTGATTTAAGTCTTACGAGGGTGATATGGGCTCTTAAATGAAACTGTGAGACCTAAAATTACAATAATACATATCATCCAAAGCATTGTTTTTCGGTATGCTGCTTTAAGGAGTCATCTGGGTGCTTACAAGACTGAAAACTCAACACTTTTCTTTAGTCTGATTATGACGACAAAAGGCTCAAATATTGTCTCACTTTTATTCAAATACAATAAGGAGCTAGAGAAATGATGTTAATTTGTTCCCCTCTTTTTTAAGAGCTATGACTCAGGTATTAGGCGCTTAACGCGGCTTTTGTAATTTCTTGTTATCCGCGTGTGTGCTAAAAGTCATATTGCAATTGAGTATTTGAACAATTTGTTCTCTATATGTTTATATTCATATAACAACCACACATTTTTCTTTCCCTTAAGCGATTACGTCATCTTTCGGCATTTTAACGACTTCGGGGTTCCGATCCGGTGTCTCTCTTTGTATACGGATATTCTGGCCTCAAAAGGGAGCTATTGAAAAATACGAGCAATTAGAACGAAAATTAAAACACACATTAACCATCTAAAGCCCCTTTTAAGATCTTGATCTCTCGGAAAAGTGCATTTTTTGGCCATTTGAATCCAGCTAAAATTAAGGTTTTCCGCGGTCACGTGAGAGGGGTAAACGAGGGTCTACCCTAAAAACCTAATTTTTCAAAAAAATCCGATATAGTGTAGGGGTTATCACTTCCGCCTTTCACGCGGAGAACCCGGGTTCGATTCCCGGTATCGGAGTATTTCTTTTTAATTTTTAATATCTTACAGAGCGTGCCCATTGAATATTTTTTAGCCGCTATAATGTGTGGCAAGAAATTGCGACTTTTGAGCAAGCGCTAACAGTGCCTTTTTAGCAAACCTATTCTATTGTTCCATGGAGACACTAATTTTAGCTAGCGACGAGTATTATATTATGGTCATCAGACGCGCTTTAGAAGCCCTGCGGGGTGTGTTAATTAAAACAAATACAGGTTAGTCTGATGACTTCTATTTAAAGAAAAGGCACAACAAGTCAGCTTTCGTCTTGATTCTTCACATCTACTCTACACTGCTGGGTTGAGCGCCTGGAAGCACCCACTGCAGGCTAAGGCGGAGTACAGAGGGTCTAAGAATCTAGACACTGGGCTAACTCCACACTCGGGCTAAAGTTGGCACTAAGAGTCCCTTGAGATCATTTGAGTGAGCGATTATGGTACGAGCTGCTACTGCAAGTGGCTCAGATGACGTAGTGGAGGCGGATCTGGATATTTAGCGATGCCCGATCCGCACTGCAACATGTTCGGGCATGGGTTTCACCGCTGAATAAAACAATGTCTCAGGGGAGGGATATTGGAGGCTCATCGAGTCACCCCTGTCAAGACAATACCAAGGCTGATATTAAATAAACAACAGTTGCACGTTTAATCCGCAAAGAGTTATACAAACACACATATTTCTACAGTGCTAGAGTCGCCTAAGTGCTTCTAATACGCAGGATCTAGCATGGAGGGTGTTCTGTCGCGTGAGGGGAGATAGGCGGGGTCATGAGAGATTTGATTGAAAACGTCTCGAGCTTGCTGTGAAACGGTCGGACATGTGCGACGTCATCAACGTTACAACGAGAATATCTCACCAATATTTTTTGCCATGTGCCTAAGTCACGATAAGAGATTCGAGGAAGCAGCTAGACTGCTGGTGGTGGCTCAAAAAATTATTACAACGCCGTAAACTCCTGCTAGCCGGTCTGGTACAAAGAGAAGCGATATAAGTACCATGGCAAGTCCTCCAAAAGAGCACACCGATTTTTACAATGACGACGTGGGGACCGGCCGAAGACTCCCAGGCAATCCGGTTCATTTTGAGCAACAGAGTTCAATATGATCTTCCCGAGATTGTTCGTGATGCCCAGTTTCGGTTCCGACATGTGGATCCCAAGGTCCTGGAAAACAGAATCACCTGGTGGTACTACTACTACTACGGCGAGGATCAAAAGGCGGTAGAGAAGGATCTGGAGGAGATCCTCGTTCAGCCGCAGGTGGAGGCATGAAAGCTTGACTCGATGCGTCATCAAAATGTATCAACTTTCTCAGCATGGTTTCTAGGGTAATAAAAAAAGTATTTCTGCGAGCGAGAGAGCAAAAATAAAAAGTATTTACGAGCGTAGATAGAGCAAAAAGCATTTCTTTGAGATGGGAGCAAAGATATGACAGCAGCTGCTTCGGTAGTAGAGCAAGTTGATGTGCTGCAACACAAATCACATTTCTTGTTCCAAGACCGGATACCCTGCCAATCCTGTGGGTCTCAGGTGGGTTATGCACATATCAGCATGTCTCAGCCTCCCTGGATATAGCGGGCGGGAGGACACCCGTAAAAATATTCCAAGCTAAGATACTTTATGTCTATGCCTTAAATGGTACCGAGCAAGCAAACTTGGAGTAACAGGTATTCCTATTTCGAACCCAGAGTTTAGGTGTATCAGCAAGTGAGAGATGGGCGCGAGCGTGAAAAAAACAAGGAATATTCGAAATTCGTGCAATTTCAGGGGTAGTGGCGTTATCTGCGCAAACGAAGCGGATCAGTTTTTTGGCGAGCCGCCAAAACATGCATGTTTCAGGCCTTTGTGTCCATGCATGCAAAAATAAGACACCATTCATCTCTCGTGAAGAGTGGAGAAGGAGGGCTGAAGTAACAAGCGGCTTGACCAGTCAAGAGGGGGTACACATAAGCAGGTACACCTGATACCTCCTGTAGCGTCATGTGGCAGTCTGTAGCATCACGGGACAACTCTGAGATTTCTGGGCTACGTTATCAAGCGGCGCAACCGGTGGCAAATCGTCGTCTGATACGCCCAGCTCCACTTTGACCGAGCCGGAATGCATTAAGTTTGGTTGGGCTGGGCGAGCCATGAGCTAACCCTTGAGGAGCACTCATCAGCGGCATTAAAAAGAGGGCACAAAGATTTTCGAAGGCAGATCTACGGGAGAGGCGTATCCGTATTCCAGATGCGCCAAATGCAGCCATGACAGCACTTTCGTAGCAGCTTTCAGACAGCTGTATGGTCCGATTTTCAGGTACAGCCCCTTAGTGTAGCTGCTCTCACATGTAGCAGGGCAGCACAAACAAAGAGGCAGCGTTCGGATTGGGAAGATTAAAACCAAAGCAAAACGGCAAATAAGCTTCAGCCTGCTTCGTACAGGTACAAGCTCTGCATACTCTGATGACAGACACCTGTGGGGTATTGCAAATATATAAACAAGGCTGGCACTCTCTTCAAAAGGTAGTCGCTCTTCACCGACCAGACATTTTCAAAGTGCTTCACTCGCAAAAGCCCTCCTTCACTCACCATGTGCCCGTCGCGTACACGGCCATGGACGATGAGACCACCTACGATGACTTGATCAACTCGTACATTCGAAAGTACCGCTTCACGACCTACATTCCGGATATTGTGACCATGTTGGAGCCGCTGATTCCGTGGGACCGACTTGCCATCCACGCACGAACCGTAAACCTCATGCGTCTGGAAATGGCTTCCAACCCCAAGAAGAGCTGGTAGTGCAGGCACACCAACCATCAACAACAAAGCCATGCTGTGTTATCTGAGTTAGTACCGGATGCTATCTCAGACTCTTTCGGACACTGCTCCCAAAGGAGCGCGGACAGAGCCAAACGGAGCTAGCGGAGCCGTATTTTGAGGTTTTAATTTAACGGCGATCATGGCGCCACAAACAAGCACCAGTTATCAGCCTAAGGACGTCATCAACACCCCATGACAGGGTCTTTTATTTATTTATTAATTATATCAGTTAATGTGACACAGATGAAACATGTAAGTAAAGAAAAAAAAGAAACACACCGTACGTACACTTATGCTGCTGCCCTGTTTACAATAGGCGCACTGTTTACACCATGCATGATCGACAAAGATAAAAAGATAACTATCCGCCAAGCTCATGGTGCCATTACTAAAAACAAAAGGCCATACTATATCACCCACCGGAATGTTCCCATTTATTATTTATCATGCAATAGCTACCAGTAACACATCTCGGGGTTATGTTTAATGTTTAATGTTTATTTTGATTTTATACACGGAATAAATAATGCGAAGGAAGCGGAGCTCTACTCAAAATCGTTCATCTCATGGCGATAAGAGGTCTCGAACGCCGACTGCTGGAAGGCCGACTGCTTTTCAGACAGGCTTTTGGCCAGCAGCGAGGTAGTAGAGCCCGCAGAAACCGGGGCTTTAGGCAGCTCCTTCTTCTCTAGCGGAACGGGAGGAGCCAAAGGCCGGTTGCCGAAAATGTTGGACAGGAAAGAAGCTCCAGAACCGCCGACAGGGCGGGGAACGGACTCCTTGGGGACAGTAACAATAATGTCAGCGGCGCTCTTGGCGGGAGGAAGGGTGGTTCGCAAAGCAGCGTCCTGGTTCTGCTTCATGACCCATTCCTGCATGTCTTGGTAGCCAGAAGCGGTCTTGACCATCATTCGGTTGTTGATCATCTGGACGTCGAGATGCGAAGGAGCGGAAGGTGCGGACGCCACAGGCACAGTATGCAGCGTCTGGAGAGGAGATGCGGACACCAAGGGGGATGAATGATGCGTGGGGTTGAGTTTGGAGAATGATTTGGAGGAAGACAGAGATTTCGACGAGATTGAAGAGGTCATAGACTGAGGGGAGGACATTCCAACACCGTCCAGTTCTCGTCGCTGTCGCTGCTGCTTCACGTACTCCATATCGAATGCATGCAGAAGGTTGGGAAGCTCATCTGAGACGGTGGAGCACTTTGATGCGGACGAAAAGAGCGAGTTCACAGAGTTGCTCATGGATGAGAAAGACTCAGTCTGTGTGTGTGTAGGAGAGTCCATGTAGTCGAAGGGGTCGGCAGTTTCTCGCTTGGGTGTTGAGGGAGTAGGGAATCGAGATGTGGACGGCTTCTTTCGGGGAGACGATTTCTTGGGCGTAGAGGCAGCATACTGCTGGTACATATCGTCGAGATCCTTGACGACCTGAAGCAGTTCCTGTCGGTTGTCGCTGTCTGTATCAAGTTCAGAAAGTAGCTGTTTGACAAACGATCTGTATGCCACAAGCAGAGGGTTGACCTCATCTTCTTCTTCGCCGTTTTCGAGCTCCTTGCTGAACTTCTCGGTGAGCTCGTAGTTGATCTTGATGAGGGTAGCACGTGACATGGCCACATCGAGAGCTCCTTCCAGTTCCGAGTACCGGGTCAGGATTCTGAGCACAAGTACAATCAATACAGAAGAAGCGTCACTGGTAAAAGAGCCGTTGGTCAGCAGCTTGCCGGTCACATTCTGAAGATGCTTAATATCCCATTGCTGCATCTGGTGTTTCATCTGGGCGCTCTGTTTGTGCACCTTGTTGGCGATGTTGATGTTGAAGGCCGTTTTCGAGCCCTCCTTTTTCTCGGGCCGTTTTCTCAGACGTGCCAGCCACGACGTTTTGCCTCCAGTGACATGCTCGAGGTCGCAATGCCGCAGCAGCTGGAACGGCCAGCTTTGTGTTTCCTTGAGATTGGCATTGATGGTGTGTAGAATTCGGAAGGCCATTGTGCACTCATGAGCGTCTCGGGCCGAAAAAGGCTTCACAATGACCGCGAATTGCGCAAATGTGAGCTGCTGGTCGTCTTGTAGTTGCACAAGCAGCTCGTCGGCGGATAGTGCCTGCTTGCTTCGTTTGAACCATTGCATGGTGTGTGTGTTATGAACTGTTGAAGTGAGATGAGATGAGATGAGTGGGTAGACTAGTCGAGTATGTCTGTGTAAGTGCTGTAGTATATTGATGCGTCGGTTAGTCGATAGGTTAGTGTAGCAATGCGAGTATCGTAAAGGCCATGCAATATATCTCTTGTCTTTAAGAGGTGTGAATCGTTAAAGCAATGGGAAGTGGTCAGACTTTTAGCTACTTTAAAATTCGAGACGTGCGAAAGTGTAAACAAAGAAATTTGTAGCGGGGAGAGTATCAAGGCAAGCAAGTTTCACCTGTGCAAGCCGGAATGGAGGGGAAAAAAGGTGTTGTATTGATGTGAAAATGGTCAGCTACATGCTGGGATCAACTGGGGGCTGAAAAATCGACATTTTCCCACTCAAAAGACCCTTTTTCATTACATTCCCGCACCCTCCCTTTCTGCGTCCTCTTGCACTTTAGCTCAATGCTGGAGCAAAGCCTCAAAAAGAAGTATTTGACACCACTAATGACAGCAGCGTGAGCAGCATGACATGGTGCGACCCTATACAAGCTCGTACGGTGCCTTTTTTAGCACCAAATAAGAGCGGAAAACACAAACATACCCGGTCAAAGCTGAGGGCTAGCTCCGCGCTGATGGCGCCATTCTTGCTACATTACCCACTACCAAATAATATCACTCGTATCCGCTCAAAAGTCCCCATCTTAGAAGTGTCTCATCCAGCTTTAGGGCTGGACGCATCACATCGGACGCGTTTTGCTGCAGCCTTGAGGCAAAAGGTGTGGCATGTTTTTTGGGCGATAAACTTGGAGATATGAAATCCGAGGTTCGAGAAAATGCGCTTGGCTTCCGTGCAGGTTGGGGAACCTCAAGGGAATTATTCATGACTGGTATTGCACAAATAGAGCACCTCTTGTACATGCCAAAATGTAACATGCTGTACATGCTGTATACACACGGATTCGGAGATAACAAGCAACCGTAATAAGAGCAAACGAAAAACTGGTTTTGCAACTGAACTAAATACAGAAACATCCCACTGTGGTAAACCCCTCAAAATGCTCTATTCCAAATCTATATACATCACCAGGTACCTCCTGCAACCACACAAAGGTGTTGCACTGTTTTGATGTACGCCTTGTAATACAGCATATGCATCATGTGGCATACAGCATCATCAAAAGTGACCAGTTGATGGTGGGCGTAATTTAGGGTCTTCCTATACAACTAATTGTAGATCAATGGGTGCATTAGTGTGGTTGGAATTTGACCTGGGGAACTCTGGGTTCCGTAACCACAACAACTTACATAAGCTGATTACATAAGCACACACTGAAAAGATGATTACATAATCATCATCCCAAAATGCACCAAAAAGTGCTATCTGGGTGATTACGAACATTACCACAGGTTTCAAACAACCCCCACACTTCCCTTACCCCTGCTATTGCTCTCAATCTCACACATCTTTATACAACCTCATGCAAGGATGACTTAATTAGCTTAGCCTTGTAAAAGTTAATCATGAGCTTTCGATTATTCAAACCGTCAGTGGTGTCCAACATCTTCCGAAGAAGCTATACAACACACAAACACCCCATGTTTATTGATATCGCCGTCAATCTGTCAGATCCGCAATTCCAGGGCATTTACCATGGAAAGCAGGGTCATGAAAACGACTTTCAAGCTGTTCTAGACAGAGCCAAGGAGCAGAAGCTCACAAAGATTCTCGTGACCGGTACAGATCTTTCTGAGACCCGTGAATCTGTCAAAATCTGCAACGACTTTCACTGTGACTACCTGGAGCTTTTCTGTACTGGTGGTATTCATCCTTGTTCTGCTTTGGCTGAGTACAATGCTCAGACTGGAGGCAAGCAGAAAGCTGATGCAGTAGAGGGAGAGTACGACATTGAGGCCATTGATGCTCGAATTAAGGAGCTTCTCGATGTGGCAAAAGCCAACCCCAAAACTCTGCTTGCTTTGGGAGAATTTGGCCTTGATTATGACCGATTCCATTTTTCGCCTGAGAAGATCCAGAAACTGTTTTTCGAACGCCAGCTCAAGCTGTTTGCTGAGTCAGGACTCGATCTGCCTCTGTTTCTGCACTCTCGAGCGGCTCACAAGGATGTTTGTGATAGATTATACCCGTACCTTGAAGCAGGCAAGTTTCCCAGAGGAGGAGTGGTGCATTCGTTTACTGGTACTCTAGAAGAGTTGCAAGACCACGTGAAGATGGGATTGTATATTGGTATTAATGGATGCTCTCTGAAAACCAAGGAGAACCTTGAAGTGGCCAAACAGATCCCCCTGGAGCTGTTGTTGCTTGAAACGGATGCCCCTTGGTGTGAAATCAGACCTTCTCACGAGTCACACAAATTGCTGCAAGGCCAGAAACTGCCATACGAGTCGAAAAAGAAGGAAAAGTGGGTAGATGGAGGCATGATCAAGGGCCGATGTGAGCCTGCTAATATCGTGCTGGTTGCCAAGGTGATGGCTGAGCTCAAGGGCATTCCTGTTGAGGAACTGACCGAGGTGGTCTACAAGAACTCGCTGAAGTTCCTGAACCTCGAGAAGTGATGAAACACAGATACAATATATATAGACGTCATTATGATACAACACATACACACACAACCCACCCAATTGTAGATGTAGACACACACAGATGATGCAGCATATTATCCAAGTGAATAATATATAGCTAGAGGATATTGAAGCGACTTGTTCTTACTCTGAAGTACACTACTTATCGCACCCACTCACTGGATAGATAGCAGCTCTGGGATCTGGGCTTTAGCTAAACCCACATCACACTATCACAGGTACTGTCTTACGTATTTGTACGTCATATTATCCAAGTGAATAATATACGACATTACGCTGCAAGGAAGCACTTGCTTTTATACACAGGACTACAATATCGCATGAATCAAACTAAAAATCTCTTTTTGGCGCAGTCCATGCTCGTGCCGACGGCACTCGTATGTACTGCATTCATAAAACATCACTAAACAATTGTATCATGTACATCATTAAATAATCACTGCTCCTCGGTGATTCTGTCACCGCTGACCTCGACATCCTCCTCGACCAGATCTCCGCTCTCCACAAGGTGTCCCACGTCCTCCGGGGCAAATCCCACCTTGGCGAGCAGCTCAGCGGCGTTCTCAGCCTTGAGCACCACCATGCCGTTCTCGTCTGTGATGGTTGCGCCGGAAGAAAGAAGCTGCTGAAGGGCCAGAGACGCCGAGTTGGCCTGCTGGGCCTGGGCGTTCTGCTGCAGCTGCTGAGCTGTAACCTCCCGCTCCTCACCAGCAACTCGCTCGACAGCCTCTCGGCTGGCAGCGGGACCCTCGCCGTTCTTGACTCGCTCGGCAACCATGTTGTACCACTCCTCCTCAGTCTTGCCCTGCAGCAGAGCCACGACCATGACGGTCATGTTGTCGCAGCCGACACCGCTGAGGTCCGAAGTAGGGGCCAGACAGTTGTCAATCAGGTTTTCGCAAATGTCCACAAGGGTCTGCTTTTCGGCGATTCCTCGTCGCACAAACTCCACCACCTCCTGAGACAGGAAGCAGTCCCAGATACCGTCACAGGCGAGAATGAGGAACTCATCATCGGCAGTCAGCTGGTGCTCAATCACGTCGGGGTAGGCAGTCACAATCTGCTCCTCGGGAGGGAAGTACGGCGACCGCTTGAAGTCAAAGTCTCCAATGGCACGCGACAGCGCCAGGTTTCCGTTGACTCGACCAGCCTCCACAAATCCTCCGGCGGCGCAGATTCGCGTCCGCTCGCCCTCGTGCTGGGGCTTGTGGTCGAACGACATGGGCTTGGCAATGCCCTTGACGCCGAGAACGGTTCGGGAGTCACCGGCGTTGGCACAGATGACCTTGCCCTCCGAAACGATGGCGGTGGTAGCGGTACAACCGGAAGAGTCGTGCTTGAGGGCTGCATCCTCAAGAATGGCACGGTCTGTGCTGAGGAAACCGTCCTTGAGCGCCTGGCCGTAATCGCCCTTGGCGAAGGCCTCCTGCCGGGCCACAATGTGGTGCAGGTTGTCGCCGGTGTAGATGGCGACCTTGTCGCCTCCGTGGCCGTCGTAGACGCCGAAGAAAGACACCTTTTTCTTTTCGGGCAGGCCCTTGGCGTCCTTGAGCTCCAGCACGGTGGCGTGGGCGTCCTCCATGGTCACTCGCCAGCCCTGCATCGAGGACAGGCCGTAGACGAGATCGGAGTCTCCTCCTTTTTCAGAGTACTGTGTTAGTGTCGTTGGGGGATGTCGTGATGTGCAACGTTGCTAATCATCACCAATCGGCGGATGTTTGTACTCACTTTATCCGTCACAGGCGTAGACAAAATCTGTCCCATTATGTGATTCTGGACGATGTATTACCGGGTTTTGATGAAGGTGTTGATGAGATGATAACCAGCGACAAGAATCAGTGGAGTATCAGAAAATCAAAAGTGGCGCAAAAAGGGGTGTGTCGATGTAAAAAAACAGGCGTGGTGGGAGGCAATCCTAGCTGGCTTGATACTCTTTGACGATTTTTTCCAGGGTCGTGTTAGCTCTGATTCACAAGGCTCCACGGGAAAAAGTTGACACTTAGAGGTGGGTTAAAGACTGTGTGTGGTGGTGTGTGTGTCTGTGTCTGTGTGTAAACTGTCGTGTCAGCAGGCTTTGCATTTAGCCTTTGTCTCTACAAACCCAATTGGCGACTCTCAAGTGACTTTTTTTTTCCTCCCGTTTGGAGGCGATTGGGGCCTTGCGGCAGAGCCATTTACGAGCATACCGCGGCGGGAACCGGATGCGCATGCACAGGTGCACCTCTCGCGCCAAC
Organism: Yarrowia sp. JCM 30694; assembly: GCA_001600515.1. Classification (NCBI taxonomy): domain Eukaryota; kingdom Fungi; phylum Ascomycota; class Dipodascomycetes; order Dipodascales; genus Yarrowia; species Yarrowia sp. JCM 30694. Next base: position 2,403,698 of record BCKF01000001.1, read on the forward strand.
CACGTCTTTTGAGCCGGCATAGGTTGGAGGGCATGCATCTGCTGAGGGGTATTCGAGAAGGTCACGTGAGCCAGACGATAAACTACAGACTACGAAAGAAGCGATAAACGGGATCAATTGTCCATAAGTAGCAACCATGTCATGCAAAATAATCGACCCCACGTGATCTAATTTGATAGGTTGATTTTTTTTCACTTCCGTTTTCGCACCTCATCACCATCCGATCTCGGCTCGGAGATAATCGGATATATTCGGAATGACAAGGGAAACGCGGAGGGTGCCAAAACCAACGCGAGCTACAAAGAAATAAACACAGAGACACAACGCTACTTGTAGGTATTGGCTCCACCGTATTTTTCGCTCCCTTCGTTAACCTCGTATCGCTCTCTGTTTAGATCCTCCACCTGAGGTTTCCTGTTGTGGAGTCACCTCGCATGGTGTAGGCACTCCAGGGCAGGGTTTGTTCTTTATATGCCGAGAGCCGAATCTGCTAAGCGATCGTCGACACAACGATGACTGACACACACACGTTAAACGAACAACACGTGACAACAAAAGAGAGGCTTATATAAGCGATGATTACGAAATTAAACAATAAATAATATTACTAAGATACACAGTAACTAGGAAACTCCTAGAAGCCCACCTGAAGCATGCCAGTGTAAATGGCACATTTGTCAATATGCCATGATAACGTCACTGGTGTAAACACCAGCTAAACACCAGCTATGGTGATGTTAACGCTTCTTTTTATCTGTCTTTCGACCCTTGGAACACGAGGGACAGAACCACACTCCCTGGGGAGGTTCAGCCAGACCCACACAATCATAATGGAACCATTCGTACTGACAGTCATCGTTATCACATGCAACCATTTCTCCAAACGATGGCTGCTGGCAGAAACAGTACAGCACCTCATCATCCTCCCCAGGACCCGCACGTATCGCCGCATCCAGAGATCCCACGGCTAATGTCTCGGGCATGTTTCTGAGCTGTTCAGAAGCACCCACAGACGACTCCTTACTGAGTGCGATGGCCTCCATGCTCTTGTCGGTAGCACGCTTCTTTGGAGGGCGTGTACCGGGTGTAGAAGACCTGCTTGCGGCAGGAGACGCGCCTCTTCGACTGTTTGCTCTATCCCGTGTGTAGTTTCGAGAAGGCGGTTCAGGAGCAGGTGTAGCCGATGATGTGGCACGCGACCTGCTGGCCGAAATGGGTTTTTGTGGCGGGGCACCTCCCAGAAGACCTTCCTGGTCCAGCTTGTCAATATCGTCGTTCAGCTTCTTGACGTGTTTTGCCACTAGGGTGAGTGCTTGAGCGGCTAGAGTGCACTTTTCGTCCTGCAGCTCCATAGCAACTTGGAAGTCCTGGCGTATCTTCGGGTATGCTGCCTGCTCCTTGGGGTTATCTGCTAGTGAGCCATTTGCTCGGATGAACTTGTGGATCTGGTTGTCGCGTTGCTGGATACGTTTGCGTGTTTCGTAGAACTTGAGATCCTTGTCTCGGACCTCCTCGAGGATATGTGCAACCTCGGACGGCAGGTTGGCCAGATCCTGGACGTATTGGTCGAGCACAGACGCCGCGTCCATAGTCTGTTGTGATGTGTAAGTGGTGAAGTGTGAAGTGGTGCAAAGAAAAAGAGTGCATATTTCATGCACATAGAAATTCAAGCTTAACAAATGTAGTGGAAGAAAATATGCAGCACAGTTGGGAGTTTACTTCAGAGAATAGGGGAGTGTACTGCGAATAATGCCGTATTGAAGGACAAGCCATATTCATAAAGTATTGCATAATAGCTTACTAATCTTAATTAAGTACACGACAACCGCTTAGTAACACCTTATTCATGCCTTTTATTTCTTCCTACCACCTATAACTCCGGTTGTATACCTTCTGCCACATCTCATGCCACCCAATAACCGTGACGCTGTACTATCCGCATAACCCCACACCATGACCTCATACAGCAAATACAGCCGTTTTGAGAGTGAGAAACGGTCTCAATAAAAATCTCCACCTACCCCCCACTCCCCCACGCTACCAACGTCTTTATACAGCCGCTCCGTGCTCTAGTTCCTCGTTAGTTTAGTTACCTCCGTCTAAAATGACAAACCCTATTTGAAATTTGTGACCATGAAACTTTGAGTCATACAGCTCAACATTCAAGTTCACCACCTCTAATGATCCAACTCAGACCCACTCTGGAGGCCCTGACCACCATTGTGGCCGACAACAGAGCCGCTGCCACCAAGGACACCCTTCCCGACAACCTGTATCCCGTTTTCGCCTATGTGGACGCTGAGGCATTGACCCCCCATACTGCTTACTTGAAGCTGGCTCGACTTGATGACCCTAAGCGAACCCCTTCGTTTCTGTTTGAGTCTGCCCTCGGCGGTAAGCATCTGTCTCGATACTCGTTCATTGGTTCAAACCCTCGAAAGATGATCACTACTGGTGCTCCTCATGGTCCTGATGTGGATCCTCTGACTCTTCTGGAGGCCGAGCTGGACCAGTTCCGACAGTACCCGCAGCCTGGTGTCCCTACTCTTTGTGGAGGAGCCATTGGTTACATCTCGTACGACTGCATCAAGTACTTTGAGCCCCGAACCAAGCGGGATCTGAAGGACGTGCTGCAGGTGCCCGAAAGTGCCCTGATGCTGTGTGACACGATTGTGGCCTTTGACCACGTGTACCAGCGACTGCAGGTGATTGCCAACGTCAAGGTTGAGGCCGATACCGACCTGGCTACTGCTTACGAGGATGCCAAAAAGGAGGTCCAGCGAATTGCTGATCTGCTGACTGCCAAGGATGTCCCCCAGCCTCCTCAGGGACCTGTCACCCTCGGAAAGACCTTCACTTCCAACATTGGCCAGAAGGGCTACGAGCAGCACGTGACCACTCTCAAGGAGCGAATCAAGAAGGGTGATATTATCCAGGCTGTTCCTTCTCAGCGAGTCGCACGACCCACTGATCTGCATCCCTTCAACGTCTACAGACACCTGCGAACCGTCAACCCCTCGCCGTACCTGTTCTACATTGACTATCTTGATTTCCAGCTCGTTGGCGCTTCTCCTGAGCTTCTTGTGAAGATTGAAAGTGGCCGAATCGTGTCTCACCCTATTGCTGGCACTGTCAAGCGAGGAGCTACTGCCGCTGAAGATAACCAGCTGGCCCAGGAGCTGCTCAACTCTGAAAAGGACCGAGCCGAGCACGTTATGCTGGTCGATCTGGCCCGAAACGACGTCAACCGAGTTTGCGACCCCAAGTCTACTTCCGTGGACCGACTTCTCGGAGTTGAGACCTTCTCGCACGTCCAGCATCTGGTTTCTCAGGTTTCCGGAGTCCTTCGACCCGATCAGACCCGATTTGATGCTTTCCGATCCATTTTCCCTGCTGGAACTGTTTCTGGAGCCCCCAAGGTGAAGGCTATGGAGCTGGTTGGAGAGCTGGAGAAGGAGAAGCGAGGAGTTTATGCTGGAGCTGTCGGATCTTTCGGCTACAACGGAGACTCCATGGACACTTGTATCGCTCTTCGAACCATGCTTCTGAAGGATGGTGTTGCCTACCTCCAGGCCGGAGGAGGTATTGTCTTTGACTCTGACGAGTATGACGAGTACGTTGAGACCATCAACAAGATGATGGCCAACAACAGATGTATCGTTGAAGCCGAGGAGATCTGGTCTGAGCAGCAGAAGGGTTAAGAAAGAAGACAACTTTCTTCAGATGCTCAGATGCTCAACAGACACTGTTTCACCAAGTGGAACCTCACGTTAGTGAGAGGAGTCCCGTCACAAAGGCGGTATGTAGATAAGAGTATTCTCAAGGAGGAGTAACAAGTGTAGAGACATTGATGCATGTCTGTAGTTGTACATATAGTGGGGTGCGTAGGGAATGTGATTAACGGGTTTCAGCCTTGCCAAGGATACACACACAAGCAGAAACATACGACAAACGAGTTGGATACCTCGTAAAAGAGGACCAAATGGCACTGTAGTGTTTTGTGGGCTGTGTCAGTAGCCAGGGTATAATTCAAAGGGGTTCAGGAGGCTTCAAAGTGTTTCAGGAGGCTTCAAAATGCCTCAGAGTGGTTTCAGGGTGCTTCAGAGTGTTTCCAACTGCTCTGAGTGTCTTCAGTATACCCTATTCAGATCTTATTAGTAAGGATATCGTAGGCACAGCAACCTCATTAAAGTAAAGCCTTAATCACGTTACAGTAAAGATAGCACCAACCCAGAGGGATATAAATTGCGGGCAGTGTATTGTATTTGTAATACCCCACAACACAATCCAGTCAAAGGTTCGGACTATTGTAGTCCGATGCCGATGCCGATATCTTAACTGTGTTTGCGCCATTACTCTGGATAATGCTTGCTACGGAAGTACTCGGACAACTCCGGTAAGCACTGCATCTCCACAAGTAGTTCTCTCGTACATGCGCTGACGTCACAAAGTTGGACCCACTACTGTACCCCACCTCACCGTTGACCCCACCCGAGCGTCTTTGTGTTTACGTTAGTGCTACAAGATGGAACGTTGGTGCAGAGATCGACGGCCTGCATGATAGAGGGTGGGCTGGTGAAGAATCATTAGTCAGTGTGAATGTGCCAAAGTCGCTGGAAGAAAAATTATTTCACTAGCAACCTCAAGCGTTAGCTCGCACTAACCCAGGGGCTATGCTTTGAGACCCCGGCCACTAGTTTGCGTTGCTTTTGCTCGAGCCATGTCAGGGTTCAATAACTGCAGATCAGGCACATCCACGTGGTCCAGAAGCAAGTCAATATGAGATATAAGTTCGATATATCGCTTTGGAAGCGACGATTAGCGACTTAAGTCTCCGTTATTTGCTCATCGATTAGCTGTATTTTCTTTTCTTGACCCGCCCATAATAACCAAACTTGCACTTGTTCCACCAGCCTGGACGTAATTACAAAGCTTCTATTTGTAGAAGCTCGCGTGACCGCAGCCCGGAGTTCAAACAATAATAGCCTCTCCGTCCCGTCTAAAACACTTGACAAAACTCTTGTTCATCTCATCACTGCCCTGCCAAGATCTAAGCGAATATGCTGATGAAAAAAATGCACTCCTGTGCGTGCTGCGCAACTGCAGTAATTATTATATTATCGTAGTGCGTTGGCGAGTATCAGGCACCAGGCACTACGATACAAGTACCCGCCCTACAAGTATCGTACGCTATGCTACAGTCGTTGTTACTTTGCTGCTCAACTTTTCTTGTGCTTTCCTAATTTTACTCTCCTCCAACGCAAACCATTTAGATCGACAGGTGTCATATTGTAGGGCGTACACGTGAGAAGCGTCATGTGACTGGAGATTGAGGTCTTTAAGTGTTCGTATTGCAAAGCACAAACACCCGTATATACTCGTCCCGTACAGTTGCACATTCCTCCGTGTCTTATTCACTGTCTAACGCTTTAATTTTGGCATTCCCAGCAAAGGCTATCTTCTTTGGACAAGCGAAAAGAAGAAAATAAGACAAAAAAACGCAAAGTGGAGAAAAGCAAAAGAAAAAAAAAAAAAAAAAAGAGGCCCGCGGGAAAGCAGCAAATTTCGGTTGGAAATGAAAATCTGAAGATCATAGAGAAATCGCAACGCTCGTACGACGTTGGAGATGCCATAATCTGACTTGATCCACGGAATAGAGCCTTCTGTAGTCTCATAATATTCCGACTACGAGGGGCTAGCGGACTTTACAAGGGTTGGTACAAGGCTGCACCCCACACTTGTCTGAGACATGATGTTAGAGAGGTCTTGACGTGTGAAAAGTGAATAAAAAAGAGTGAAGTACGAGGTCTAAGTGTTGTGAAGTGCACGATAAGTGGCTGGTACGGTTTTTATACTGCTTTGATGCATTCCCTTCCACTTGTACTGAATAAATGGTTATACCTCTCAACCTCGCACTAAAACGTCCCACCAATACCTTACTCCACGCGTCGGAATGTAAGGCTGAATGAAGATAGTGTATCGATAACGGAAGAGCTATTTGTGCCACTAAACAGAACATGTTAGTGGAGTATTTGTACACTGAGCAAGGATCTGATAACTTCAGCTTTTTTTCTTGTGTCTTCACTTTCCCATACCCCCGCACATACCCTGGTGAGGAATGTCCATGTGTGTGCTTCGGAAACCATAAGTGCGACAAGCGAAACGCATCATACGTCAGACAAATTGCTGGCATGGGGGTGTTACCCGGCACTTGGGAGAATTATAGGAGGGCCGATAAATCAGTCAGAATGACACATAAATCGATGGGTGAACACGTGTACCCCGAGTATCGGGCGTGCAATAGCTTAAATTTCACTCGGCTCTCTATAAATTCCGCTTTTTGCTCACTTTACACCTCTTTTCCCTACGCTTACCTCCCCCGCAACACACGCGGCATATTCGGTTACCCCAGAATTAAGGTTTGACTAACATGCCCAACGTGTTAGTGCTAAAGCGGGGCTGATGGCAAGGCTGATACGCTAGTAATGGTGTGGCGATGAGATAGCAGGCATCTGACTGTAGAACCGACACAAAAACGACTGCTATTGGAGCCTCAGCTGCCCTTTTTCATTCCCCTATTAATATCGACCTCGACCTAATCATAAAGCTTAATGCGGACGTCAAGGTTGCGAGACAAGGCTTGGGCTAACGCACGTAAAAAAGCTTGAGCGTATTTGTGCAGGATGAACAACAGAGCTTACAGGGAAGAGAAGGGAAAAAAAAGTAGGTGATAGATATATAGTAATTTACCCCCCTGAAACTTACCCCGTCACCACCAACATCACACCATGGCACAACCCCGAGCCCGTTACCCGTCGGGCGTGTCCTCGGTAGGCAACTTCGACTCGCTGGATGTCGAAATCAGATCCCTGGCCGAGGGAATGGTCCACAAACCCCACCACAGAGAATCGCGGTACATTTTCGACCACACTTTTGACGACGAGTTTCGAGAGGAGCATGAGGATGAGTACGACTATGATATGCTGCGAAAGACGTCTTTTGAGAACCCCGACGTGAACCCTTACGTGGAAGCTAGTGCAGAGCCGGAACTGGATCCCTGGTCGGGAGAATTCAACTCTCGAAAATGGATCAAGACCGTGCTGGGTCTCAAGGAGCGTTTCGGTAACTCCAAGGGTATCACGGCCGGCGTGTCGTTCAAAAACCTGGGTGCCTATGGATACGGCAGTCGAAGTGACTACCAAAAGACGTTTCTTAACGTGATTGTGGCCACTGGCGACCTGCTGCGAAGCGCGATTGGAGCAAAGAGAACGAGTAAGATTCAGATTCTGAGGAAATGCGACGGACTGGTGCTACCTGGAGAAACCTGTGTGGTCTTGGGTAGACCTGGTTCTGGATGTACGACGTTTTTGAAGAGTATTGCGTGTGAAACGTATGGATTTCATGTGGAGGAAGAGACGCATTGGAACTATCAGGGTGAGTAACAGAAGAGTGTGAAGGATTCTGGACGTGAGATCACGTGGATTTGGTCACGTGGTACTTTTGGTGGTATTTTTTTTTGGCTGTTTCTCAGGCTACATTCCTCAATGCAGATCGCTCCCAAACGGGGCGATACGATAAAGTTTGGTGATAATGAGACGCCTAAATGCACACCAAAAATGGGAAAAGGCAAGCTCCAAAATGCGAGCCAAAATACGAGACATGAGAATGAGCGATTCCACGGAAAGCGTTTTTTTTAACAACCAACTAACACAGGCGTACCTCGAGATGTGATGACAGAACATTGCCGAGGAGAAATCGTGTACAATGCTGAACACGACATTCATTTCCCGCATCTGACAGTCGGCCAGACGCTCATGTTTGCAGCTCTGGCCCGAACTCCCCGAAACCGAGTTTTGGGAGTCACCCGAGAGCAGTATGCGCGTCATACTCGTGATGTTACCATGGCTACTCTCGGTTTGTCACATACTATCAACACAAAGGTTGGATCTGATCTGGTTCGAGGAGTCTCTGGAGGAGAGCGAAAGCGAGTGTCTATTGCTGAATCAGTCGTTTGTGGAGCTCCCCTGCAGTGCTGGGATAACTCTACACGAGGTCTGGATGCTGCCAACGCCACTGAGTTCATCAGATCACTGCGACTGTCTGCTCAGATGACTGGAGCTTCCATGTTTGTCTCCCTGTATCAGGCATCTCAGGAGGCTTACGATATGTTTGACAAGGTGTGTCTTCTCTACGAAGGACGTCAGATCTTCTTTGGTAAGGCTGGAGAGGCCAAGCCCTACTTTGAGGGTCTGGGTTTCGAGTGTGCTCACCGACAGACCACTGGAGACTTTCTGACGTCTCTGACCAACCCTGTTGAGCGAAGAATCAAGGCTGGATGGGAAAAACTGGTTCCTCGAACCCCTGAGGAGTTTGAGTCTCGATGGAGATCTTCCAGAACACATGCTCTGCTTGTCTACAACATTGATCGATTCAACACCACTCATCCCCTTGGAGGACAGGGTTACGTGGAGTTCATGAAGCTGCGAAAGGAGTCTCAGGCCCGAAACACGCGTCTGTCGTCTCCCTACCTGCTTTCTTGGCCCATGCAGGTCCGACTGTGTCTGTGGAGAGGCTTTTTGCTGGTTCGAGGAGACTTGTCCATGACTCTGATGACCATTATTGGTAACTTCATCATGGCGCTGATTCTAGCGTCCATGTACTACAACCTGCGAACTTCCACTGATGCCTTCTTCTCTCGATCTGCTCTGCTTTTCTTGGCCATGTTGCTGAACGCCATGGCTTCTGTTCTGGAGATTTTCGTTCTCTACGGCCAACGACCACTCATTGAAAAACACAAACGGTACGCTTTGTACCATCCGTTTGCAGAATCGATTGCGTCAATGTTGGTCGACTTACCGACGAAACTGTGTACTCTGATCACTGTCAATTTGGCTCTGTACTTCATGACCAACCTGAGACGTACCCCAAGTGCTTTCTTCATCTTCCTGCTGTTTTCGTTCACATGCACGATTGCAATGTCGATGATTTTCCGGTTCACTGCGTCTGTCACCAAGACCATGGAACAAGCTCTTGCTCCTGCATCAGTCTTAGTCTTGGCTCTGGTCATTTACACTGGTTTCACTCTGCCTGTAGACTACATGCACGGCTGGGCTAGATGGATGAACTACCTTAACCCTGTCGCCTACGCTTTTGAAGGAGTCATGGTGAACGAGTTCAGAAACAGAAGGTTCCCTTGTGGCCTGTATGTTCCCTCTCGTTCCCTCTACAACTCTGTGCCTCCAGAGTCGAAATCGTGTGTGGCTATCGGTGCCAAACTCGGACAGGACTACGTTGATGGCTCCGTGTTCATCAGTACCGCTTACAAGTACGAGTCAGCCCATCTCTGGCGTAACCTCGGTATTCTGTGGGCCTTTGCTGGCTTCTTTTGTGTTGTTTACCTGCTTGCTGCCGAGTACGTCACCATGGCTCAGTCCAAGGGTGAGGTCCTGCTCTTCAAGCGATCTCAGCATCGAAAGAACCTCAAGGCCAAGCCTGAGAAGCGGTTCCAGGACGTTGAGCTCGGAGACCACATTGAGCATGATAACCACTCGACGTACTCTTACCAGCAGCCTGTTCAGGCTCAGATTCCGGCCTCCAGATACCAACCCGCTCAAACCGTGCCCATGACTCCTGCTCCTGTTCCCATGACTCCCAGACCCATGATGATGTCTCCTGGAGCTATGATGATGACTCCTGGACCCAACATGAACACCATGACTCCTGGAATGGCTGGTATGATGTCTCCTGGTTTCACTTATGTGCCTCCTCATGGAGATACTGTTCATCAGACCCCTACAGTTGGTGATGAGGTGAACTACATGACTCCTGGCCCTGGCCTTCACAGATACACCACTCCTGGACCTGCCCAAGGACCTCAGTACATGACTCCTGGACAAGGTCCTCAGGTGAGTTTCACTCCTGCTACTCCCTACACTCCTGCTCAGTTCACTCCCTCTGGTCTTGGAAACGGCTACGAGCCTCCTCATGGAGACACTCTACACCAGCCTCCTACTGTTGGAGACGATACCAACTACCTTGCTACCAAGACGCGGACTAATCTGTCTCTGAACTCGTCTCGATCTAATCTGCAGCATAATGGAGTCTTCCAATGGACTGATGTTTGCTATGATATCAAGGTGGCTGGTGAGAACAAGCGTCTTCTGGATCACATTGACGGTTACGTCAAGCCTGGTACTCTGACTGCTCTTATGGGAGCTTCTGGTGCTGGTAAAACCACTCTTCTTGATGTGCTTGCTGACCGAAAGTCCACTGGTATTGTTCATGGAGATATGCTTGTCAATGGTCAGCAGCGAAACGCCTCGTTCCAGCGAAAGACCGGATACGTTCAGCAGCAGGATCTGCATACCGCCACTGCTACTGTTCGTGAGTCTCTCGAGTTTTCTGCTCTGCTTCGTCAACCCTCTTCTGTGTCTCGTGCCAGCAAACTTGCTTACGTCGACGAAGTCATTTCTATTCTGGAAATGGAGTCTTATGCCGATGCTGTTGTTGGAGTGCCCGGAGAAGGTCTTAACGTCGAGCAGAGAAAGCGTCTGACTATCGGTGTTGAGCTTGCTGCCAAGCCTGAGTTGCTGCTGTTTTTGGATGAGCCTACTTCCGGTCTGGATTCTCAGACTGCCTGGTCTATTGTGTCTCTGCTCAAGAAACTGGCAGCTAACGGCCAGGCTATTCTGTGTACTATCCATCAGCCTTCAGCTATCCTCTTCCAGGAGTTTGATCGTCTTCTGTTCCTGGCAGCTGGAGGAAAAACCGTCTACTACGGAGATCTCGGAGATAAGGCTTCTTCGCTGATTGAGTACTTCGAGAGCAACGGAGCTGACCCTTGTCCTGATAACGGCAACCCTGCCGAGTGGATGCTGGAGGTGATTGGAGCTGCTCCTGGATCACGTGCCAAGAAGGATTGGCCTTCTGTGTGGAGATACTCTCAGCTCAGAAGACAGCAGCGCGAGGAGCTGGACGATATGCGAATGGCTTTCAACCAGGATTCTCAGGCTGCTATTGCTGTTGGAGGAGAAGACACTGATTTCGCCGTGTCTCAATGGACTCAGTTGTACTACGTCACCAAGCGTCTTCTGCAGTTCCACTGGCGAACTCCTTCTTACCTCTGGTCTAAGATGACTCTGTGTATCGGCTGTGCTCTGTTCATTGGTTTCTCTTTCTACAAGTCTGCTCGAGACATTCAGGGTCTTCAGAACCAGATGTTTGGCATTTTCCTCATGTTCCTGATTTTCACCACTGTTGCTGAGCAGATCATGCCTCTGTTTATGATCCAGCGTGATTTGTACGAGGCCAGAGAACGAGCCTCAAAGACGTACTCTTGGCAGGTCTTCCTGGGAGGTAATATGCTTGCTGAGCTTCCCTGGCAGATCATTGTGGCTGTTGTCGTCTTCTTCTGCATGTACTACCCCATTGGTTTCTACCGAATTGCAGCTGAAAACAACCAGACACACGAACGAGGAGCTCTCTACTTCCTCTTCCTGCTTGTGTTCTTTATCTACGACTCTACATATGCTCATATGATTGGTGTCATGTTCAACAACCACGAGACAGCTGCCAATTTTGCATACCTGCTTTTCTCCTTCTGTCTCATGTTCTGTGGTGTTTTGGCCACCAAGGAGTCAATGCCTGGCTTCTGGATCTTCATGTATAGAGCGTCTCCTTTGACGTACTTTATTGGAGGCTTTATGGCGACTGGACTGGCTGGAGGTAAAGTCACATGCTCAGATCATGAGATTCTCCAGTTCAAGCCCCTCAAGGGTAACACTTGTGGACAGTACATGAAACCCTTCCTTGACAACGCCGGTATCTTCACTGGATACCTGCTTAACGAGACTGCAACTGATATGTGCCATTACTGCCCCATCAAGAACGCCGATGCGTACCTCGATAACGCTTCCATCTACTACCACGACCGATGGCGAAACTTTGGCATTGTGTTTGCCTATCCCATTTTCAACGTCTGTGCCACGTTCATGCTGTATTACGTGCTTCGAGTGCCTGGAGTGAGATACAAGATTGCTTCCAAGGTCCGATGGCGACGAAAGAAGCAGTAGACGTTATTTATTTATACTAATCATAATTATTGAAAATCAACAAGAGTTGTAGGCATTGTACTGTAAGTGGTCGGCAGGGGATTTTAAACGTTCTAAAGAAATTCCCTGTGGTGTTTAGAATTACCAGTATGTACCAGGTACTCAACACAGCCTATTACAATAAATAATATAAGGTGTAGCAGCCATAATTGAACATGTAGGAGGTAGTAAAGCACCAAGTTAGGTCTTATGCTGTTCCGTAGTTGTATTCTGTCTTCTATTACAGCTCTATCTTGAAGGCTGTCCTCAAGTTACAACACAGGAGAACATCTTGAATAGAACTTTCAAAGCTGTAAGTGACTTTGGAACTCATAGAATACCCTTACAACATCAGAATAACCATTAAATTCGATTTTCCGCATTTTCCGATTCTTTTGCATACCCTTGCATACTCTTGCATACGTACATATCCGTAGTTTATGCCGTCCCGATACTTTATGCTGGGACCAAACCAGGTACTTTATGCTACTTTGGATGGCTTTTACTCGGGGAGTACAGCTCGTAGAAAGGTCAGGGATAACTCATTTTGAAGCCCTATGTCGGAAAATTAAGGTAATATTTTCAGAATTGAAATCGGAGGAGTTTTGGTCATGTTAGAATTTCAGCGTAGAACAAACCATCTTAACCTCTACATTTACTCTAAAGTACATATGAGATGCGGTTTTCAGCAATTTAACACAAGTAATATTACCCGTCTCGCTTCTGACTACAAGATGCACTCTTTGGAATTCCATTAGCTCAATTATTTGTCCGTAAAATACACGGTAAAGTAGTATCCCAGGCGTGCGGCTCATTAATTGGAGAATTAAGGTTGGGTGACATTATCGAAAAGTGGAGGGGTTTTCTCAAATGCTCAGTATTGGACTATATACAGCAATCCACTAAGTTATCTGTACCATCAGTGGTGTAGCCTCCACAGTTTCTGTAACATCAAGTAAAGTTATTGGACCGGTAGACGTTAGTAAAGGACAATAACTTGGCTCATACTTCGTTTTTGTGTTATTTACATGTCCTGGAAAGGTCTCAAATGATGAATTTCTAACATGGCCAAAACACTTCCGATATCAATTCTGAAAAAATTGTCTTAATTTACTGAACTGGGGCTTCAAAATGAGCTATCCCCTACCTTACTACTGGCAATACTTGCTGAGGAAAAGCTGCTCAAAGTAGCATAAAGTACCTGGTTTGGTCCCAGCATAAAGTACCAGGACGGCATAAACTAGGTACTTTATGGGACTTTAGGCAAGATTTGTTGATCCAGCAGAGCTCGTAGAAAGGCAAGAGATAGCTAATTTTGAAGCCCTCAGTTTTTAAATCATGATGACTTTTTCAGAATTTAAATATGATGTGTTTTGGTCATGTTAGAATTTCTACGTAGATCAAACCAGGTTAGCCTCTAAATTCGCACTAAAACACATATGAAACGTAGTTTGTAGCAATTTATCACAAGTAATATTCCCATTATGCTCTCTGGCTACAAAACGCACTCTTTGGAATTCCATTAGCTCAATTATTTGTCCGGAAAATACACGATACAACAGCATTCCAGGCATGCGGCTCGTTAATTAGAGAATTAAGGTTGTGCAGACATATCGAAAAGTGGAGGGGCTTTCTCAAATGCTCAGTATTGCACTACATGGGGCAATATAGTAAGTGGGTGACCTGCTCAGCCGATGGGGCCCCCAGCCGTAAAACGCGCTAAAAATCCCAAAACTACGCTAAAATTTTCAAAATTGCAAAAAAATTGCAAAAAATCGTATAACCCACAACAAATATGTACATATTTCTCTGCCAGATTGTATCACAACTGCAACTAAGGAATCTACCCAAAAGATATGGCATTTCTCTCTCAGAGATCACTTGGGAGAGTCTGTTTTGGAATTCTGATGTTACCACTAAGTAAGGGGAAGCATCAACAAGGTTGCCAATAATGGCCATGATGAGGAAGCACTTGTATTGCATCTTGAGAGTGTTGTTAAAGTAGTTTGAGAGAGGTTGTTGTTGAAGTGATGAAGATGAAGAGCAGGTGGCAGCTATTTAACCCCTTTTCAGAGCCCTTATCTTATCTTAAACCTCCTGAACCTCCACCAGAACCCCCCGGTCTCTGTCTTCTTTAAAGTGGTGCCGTTTGTGTGCCGTGTGAAGTTTGTGTACTCAATAATGTGGAGTTTGTGAAAGATAAGATCTTGAGTGTCAGGTACTCAGAGGAGCTCGGTGTTGTGTGGAGTTGGGCTGTATTGGCCAAGTTCAGACCACCTTCGTATATGCTGTTCTGTTGAACGTAATATCAATTAGGATATCACAGACATAAATATATATCCTTGCTGTGATATGTGGTATCTATGTGTAGATAGCTGATGCAACTACCTGGTCTGCCGCGTGTGTACAGCGTTCACGCTCATTTCTAAGTTTAGGGTACATAATCTGGAGTCGTAGATATATACCCTCGAACGGAAGGTATCACATTGTGGAGGCATGTCAGCCAACCACTTAGCTCAAGACCAGTAGAAGGTAGTTTAAACCAGAGGGTTTTTATGCAAAAGTGATTACAGCAGAGAAGCAAAGAATTGCACTGGAAATATCCGGACGAGTCAGTAAAGTTATAAATTAATGGTATATAAAGGTGTTAACAGAGTCAACAGAAGCAAAAAAAAGTTTTGTAGTGGCTGTATTAGGCAAAAACATCCCCGTTAAACTCCACCAACAATCCCTGAGTCTGCAGCATCTCCATCTCAAGTCCGGCACAGTTCTTGCCAAACTTCAGACAGTCCTTGGCAATCTTAGCTCGGACCTTCTTGTTGCCAGCACAGTAAGCTCTGTACCATCCAACAACTGCAGAGGCAGCGCTAGGAGGGTCAGTCTTGAGCAGCTTCTCAGTAGTCTTGACCTTGAGATCCTCAATCTCATAAGAGTTTGCCATGATCAGCAGACCACAAAGCTGGTCAAAGTTATCAGGAACAGTACCAGTGAGAGTATACTTCTGGAAGGCCTCGACCCACTCAGCAGGCTGGTCAATGTGAATGGTCTTTGAGACACTGTCCATGTTATCGAGCAGTTTGGGGAACTCAGACAGCTTGGAAGAGAAAACACCAACCTTCACAACGTCATCGAGATCCTTGGAGTTGGCAGTGATGTTGTAGTCGTGCAGAGAATGACCATTCTGCTCACAGTGCTCCTCACATCGCTTCATGTTGTTGAGTTGTCGTCTAGATCCAATGTAGATTCGAGGAGTGTCGAGGTCGCTGTTGGGGATATTTTCGGGAATGCTGAACTTCTCGTGGAAATGCACCATGTTGGCGTCCACCCACTGCTCGGTCTTGTTGTCGAACACAAAGATGGAGTTGTCTCTGTTCTCGAACCAGTGGCTCTTTCGGTAGTAGCCACCAAAGACAATGATTTTGTCCTCAAGCACAACGGCATGGTGGCTCACGGCAGGTCCAGGAGCGTACTCGTTGGCCTCAATGACCTTGACCGAGCCGTCCTTGACAATGAAGGTCTTTGTGTTGTGGTAGATTTGCTCGTGGAAGACGTCCTTTTTGTCCACCTGGACGTATCCTCCATGGACAAACTCGATGTTTCCGAGCATGAGACGGGCAGGTCCAATGAGCTCGTCGTAAGTGTAGTTGGGGGCGATTTTAGAAAGCATGTTGTATTGATTGATTTAAAGGAAATACAGGACTATGGCTATTACTTATATATCGTCACGACCTTTCTGCCGCCTTATTCATTACCGTGCCTATTGCGGAAGACATGTATGCTGCACGCGGCTCAAGAGGGACATTATCGGACCATTTGGGCAGTTAACAAAAGAACAAGACTTTGGAAGCAAGTCTGGTGACAAGAGGGGACCAATGGAGCAAATGCAGGTGACAGGGGTGACAAGTAGGCTGGTATTGTTTCGCTTAGTTGAGTGGGTCCTTTACAAATTGATACATCACCGTATACCATAATTACACCACGCCATACTGCACAAATACCTACCAGTGCAGCCTGTGTAATGGTATAGAGCGCAGAACACGACAAACGACTTTGGTACACAAAACGACTATCGTTTCAAAATCATACGATGGTCCCCACGTTTTACATACGATTCTGTCTTGTCTAGTGTCTTACAATATACTCAACCTTGTTGTATTTTCTAACCGCACGGATTGACTTTACTTATCTCCGACCCGAGATCCGAGGTTGGAAAAAGTAACGAGGTGATTGGGGTAAAATGGGGGTTAAATGGGAAATATAAAAAACACACAGTCAACACATCTTAAAGGTGATACAAATACACCCCATTCAACCTCATTTCGGCTAAAGCTCTTGTCTAGACCCTGCACTCGGCTGTTCTAGAACATCCAACTAAACCCACTTTTAGCTCAACTAAACCTAAATAAAATATACAGTTCAACAGCCTCATCGCCTCTTTTTTGACAAATGCGATAGAACTGATGCTACAAAAGTTCAAGCTGTATAAAAAAACACCTCCGTCTAATTAACTACCCTAGTAATACTCATCAAAAATCTCAACACCATGACAGTTATATTACCTCTTCTAAGCAACTTTTACTTCGTGCATTGCTCCATCCTCTCACTCCACCACGTGCATGATCTGCGGCATGAACCACGTGACCCGGATCCACTGTATCCGATGCCACAAGAAACGATAACAACGGCTGCAAAAAACACAAAGGCGATTAATAATCACTTTAGCGAGTATGAGGTCTATGCATAGACGCTTCAAACACACTATACGATGATTTAGAGAGCTCTCTGACGTTGTGTATTGCTCAGTTGCTTCCAATATCGTGAGAATACAATAGAAGCCTGCCAAACAGATATACAATATGAAAGCAGCAATACAAAAACAACGGCAAAATCGACCGACACCAACATCTAACACCCTGCATCAAGGACCACTACCGGTGCTTGATACTCGCTCAATACATCATGATCATCTGTTAAAGTCATTATACTCCTTTCTAGCTACCCACCACTTCTGCTACCAATAAATATCTACTCTATCAACACCTCTTGAGCTCGGAGACAAACGCCTCGCCCCAATGCTGCGATGTGTACTTGCTGACGTACTTGAACAGCTTGCGGTGGTTTTCGGCCTTCTTTTCGGCGGAAAACGTCAGCGAGTCGTACAGAGCCTCGGCCATGTCTTCTGTGTTCCAGGGGTTGACAATCAGGGCTCCGTTGAGACTCTGGGCGGCTCCTGTGAATTCAGACAGGATAAGCGAGCCGTGCTTTTCTGTCTGACAAGCAACGTACTCATACGACACCAGGTTCATTCCGTCTCTTGTAGACGACACAAAACAGACATCGGATATCGAATACAGCGCAATGAGCTCGTTGAAGTCCACTGATCGGTGCATGAAATGAATAGGAGTGAACTCAACAGTACCAAACATACCGTTGATTCGTCCTACCAGCTCATTAACCACTGCTCGCAGGTTCTGGTACTCCTCCACAAGTCCTCTAGAGGGTACAGCAACCTGTACTAGAACAACCTTGCCAATCCACTCAGGATGCTCCGATAAGAAGACCTCAAAGGCGTGTAGTTTCTGAGGCACTCCCTTGATGTAGTCCAGTCTGTCGACTCCCACAACCACCTTGATACCTTCGAATTTGTCTTGTAGTTGCGCAATTCGCTTTTTGACTGCTGGTCGTTGACATCCTTCCAGAAACTTGTTGACGTCAATGCCAATGGGAAATGCTCCCACAACCACATGTCGACCCTTGTAGTACGTACCATTGGGCATGGTTTCGAGGTTGAGAATTCGGGACACGGAAGACAAAAAGTGGCGGGCGTAGTCGTAAGTGTGGAACCCAATGAGGTTGCAAGACAGCACTCCTGTAAGCACCTCCTTTCGAACCGGCAGAATTCGGTAAATCTCCGACGACGGGAACGGCGTGTGCAAAAAGAAACCGATTTTGAGGTCGTCCAAGTCGCCATTGGCTCGACACTCTTCTCGCAACATTTCAGGCAACAACATGAGATGGTAGTCGTGGACCCAGACGATATCGCCCGGCTTGACAATCGACGCCACCTTCTTGGCAAACAGCCGGTTGGCCTGTGTGTACGCCTCCCATGCCACCTGGTCGAAATTCATTTCGCCAGGATGGTAGTGGAAAAGTGGCCACAAAATGGAATTGGAAAAGCCATTGTAGTGCAGGTCGGCCAGATCGTCGTCCATAAAGACCGGCACGCACGAAAACATGGTCTCCAGGTCGTTAATAAGACGGGGCTTGTCCTTTTCCGGAATCTCCAGACCTGGCCAGCCAAACCATTGGAAGGTCGTCGACTGTTTGAGGCCTGAAAGAGCGGTAACAAGGCCTCCAGAGCTCATTGTGTACTTGTAGGTGCCA
This sequence comes from Yarrowia sp. JCM 30694, assembly GCA_001600515.1. Classification (NCBI taxonomy): domain Eukaryota; kingdom Fungi; phylum Ascomycota; class Dipodascomycetes; order Dipodascales; genus Yarrowia; species Yarrowia sp. JCM 30694. The sequence goes on from BCKF01000001.1 coordinate 2,422,171, forward strand.
TCAGCCTCCTTGGAGATGGTCACCGGCAGCCGGTTGGATATGACCAGCACGTTGGGCATGTTTAGCGGTGTTGTGGTAAAGTGAGCACAGCTGGGATTGAACTCTTGCATCATTGCGGTCATTTAAGGTTTCAAACATTGTGCTCCTCCCATGCACTGTGTTCGACTCCCACCACGCACATTTACGCGACGAACATTCTTCACCACCATGGAGGCCAAAAAACACCACATCAAGTCGCGACTGGCGTCAGTCGAGCTGCCAATCAATGTCGTCCACGAGGATCGCGCTCTGGAGATGCTGGGAGGCCCTGAAAAAGTCGCACGGGCTATCAAAAATTCCGACAAACTGGAACTGAGATTCAGACCTGGTGACAACTTTGCCCATCCCGTGAATTCAGTGCTATCTAACGACCAGCATGTGCTGCTGGAGGTCAAGGTGTCGAAAAAGCTGCTGGAAAAGCACCATGGCGACGTCAGAGCTGCTCTCAAAGAACAGGAACAGGACAGTGGAAAGTCAGCCGACTACAAGTGCCATCATATCAGTTCTACCCAGAGATTCAGAGAAATGGCCGACTTCCAATGGTGCACCAAGAACTCGCCGTTTGTGCACAAAGTGGAAGCGTCTCTGTTTGCAGGAAACCTCCAGAGAATCAAGGAACTCGAACTGGAGGGCCCTGGAGACCTCACTTCGGTCGAAATCGACTCAATTCCACCTCCCCGGTTCTCCCTCATCCACTACCCCTTCCCTTACTACTACAAACAAAACCCCATGGTCACTGTGGTTCGAGATGGCTCTTCTACAAAGCTGGTGAACGCTAATGCGGCGCCTAAACTGTACTCCTGGGTTCTTACAGCCACAGATGCTGCTCCTACAGGTCCTAGACCCGAACTGGCAGCTCTGCCTGAGCCTGATACTGAAATGGATGTGTCTAATGGAGGAGATGCTAGAAGAGACTACTCTGGAAAGCCTGCTCAACAGGTACACGAGAAGCTGCTCAGACAGTGTGTGGATGAACTTCAAGTGCTGTTCAGAGAACGGCCTCTTTGGACTCGTCAGGGTCTGCGTCACTACGTCAACAACCCCGAGCTCAAACACATTCTCAGATTCGCATTGCCCTATGTGGCCTACTACTTCCGTTCTGGACCCTGGAGAGGCGCCTATGTGGTGTATGGAAAGGACCCTCGAACCGACTCGAGTATGCGTTTCTACCAGACTGAAGCTTTCCGAATCAGCGACAACCAGGACGAAAAGTCTGAGAAGGTGGAGGACGATTTGGCCAACTTGGCCCCTCCTTTGCAGCCTGCTGCTCAGAAGGCTCTTCCTCTGCCGTACGTGTTTGACGGTGTTCATCCTCCTGAGTCTCAAACTCTTCAGCTGTGTGATATTACCGATCCTTTGCTGTATGAGAAGATCCACAGCGCTCCTGTTCGAGCCAAGTACGACGTTTTGGACGGCTGGTTCGAGTACAACGATATCAGCAAGATCCGAAAGGCTCTTAGAGCAAAGGTCCGAGGAGCTATTCTCAAGGAGAACTCTGAGGAAGCTGTCCAGGCCATCTTTGATGCTGAGGAAGAACAGAGACCCGAAGGAGATGTGGAAGAAAACCAGGTTGCAGAGGATGATGAAGAGGAGGTTGTGGAGGTTGTGGACTCCGAAATGCAGCCTGAAACTACCGAGGCTGCTGTCATCGAGACTACGTCCGATGAGCCTCCCGTTGAAGACCCCGATCTCAACATGTTCAGCCTACATCTGAATAACGTCAAGAGTCTGAGAGACCTTGCGGGCATTTCGCAGCAGCGCGTTGACGACAAGGAGCAGTAATTTAATGTATTTTTAGTACCACATGAGTATCCAGACTATACTTGTAACAATGGCACAGTGTATAAAGTGTGTTATAGCAATATTATCATTCACACAATGACTTGTATATTTGGATGTCAAATCAGACGATTGCCTACCCCTAAAATTACTTGACATTAGTTGACGTTAGTAAAGTTACTTGATAGTTTTACTCAACTCTCGTCCTTAAGACTGTTTCTATAGGAAAGTGTAAAACCACTTCAGAAATATTATTTTCTAGGCACTGTCTACTGTACCTGTAATTAGTATTTTTATAAAACCCCATTTTTGGCTTCACCGTCTTGACCTTTTAATTCCTGGTTTAATGTGCACCCCGAAAATCGAACTGACACCCCCCCACACACGATTTTTCAACACCCTGCAGAGGTGAATTTTCAGATCACGAAGACTCCATACAACTCACCACACAATGTTCAAGCGAGCTACCGTCCCCCTGACGACAATCAAAAACGCGCGAAACGCCTCCATTCTGCGAGCGCCCAAGCGACAAAAGCGACTCGCTTTCGGACAGACCATCGCCCCCGTGTACCACGAGTTTGAGTGTCTGGTCCAGCTGTCTGACGGCTCCACCTACAAGCGACGAACCGTTGCCCCCGTGGAGCAGCTCAAACCCATCAACGATCAGCGAAACATGCATCTGTGGAACCCCAACAAGCCCGAGCTCAAGACGGACTCTGGAGAGGAGGGCAAGCAGCTGTCCAAGTTCAACGAGAAGTTCGGCTTTGGCGACGAGGACACTGATTTTGCCGATCTGCTGAGCGAGGACTTTGTGGAGACCAAGTCGGGAGTGCAGGTGCAGAAGAAGAAGGGCGACAAGAAGAAGAAGTAGAGTGGAGGGTCATAACTAGAGGAGCAGGAGAAAACGAAGCGTTGGTAGCGCAAACAGTACATAGTAACCAGCATGGAATGATAGGCAGAGTGTAAGAGATGAAATGTAGACGGATGTTGATTCGTCGTAGGGTAGTTTTGTTTGTAGTTGAAGCATAGGGTGTAGTAGTTGTAACATGTTACTTGTGAGTGGATGAGATGCTACAAGTACAAGTAGGGAGGCTACTGAGACGGTTTGGAGTTGCTTGAGAGAGAACTGCTTTAATCGTTTCAGCCTCGTTTCTGGTTCGTGTCATAATCACTTCAAAATGATTGTGCGACCCAAATTACATGCGTATACGTACAGAATTGTTAATATACAGAGCTTCTTATAACTGTTCAAAAGGCGACAAACAGCAAAACCCACAAAACCAGCTTATAAACCGAACGATTGCGATGCTTTTGATATGTACAAGTACAGTATATACCCCTAGTATCATTAGACAGCCATTAATCTACCAATTCAAGTTCGAAGTGGCACTATAGTACATACGACTACAAACTGAGAGAAGAGGAACAGTAACCAAGTAACAAACAAACCTCTCTGGTACACCACATGCTATAATACAAATAAATTAATCTATAAGAGTCTTTGGAACCGTTCACAGGCTCCCTAAAACTTATGCTTGGTACTGTAATCCTTCGGAGACACAACCAAACCTTTACCCTTGCTTGCTCCTCGATACACCGTCTCAATGATATCAATGAGCTCCTGTTTATCCTCCAGCACCCAATTCAGCTTGTTATTGTCTCCTGTTCCAAAGTCGCACATGATATGTTTGTTTCGGTAGAAGAACATGACCGACACCGGATCGTATAGCTCGTACATCTGGTTGAACTCGGGCACCTGGTCGATATCGCACACGTAGACGGCCGCGAAATTTCTGATTTTCTCCGCCACAGAGTACAAATGGTCGTCCATCTTCATGCACTCCAGATCGTGATCTCGGCCGAATCGGATGACCACAAGCCGGTCCTCCTCCGACAAAATGGCCTGGTCCACGTGCCAGCCTGTGTTCAGATGCGGCAGTAAAATGGATCCCATGGTGTGTGTTTTGGTATTGTACCTGGAAGAGAGAGATGTTGGAGTGTGAACTCTGTTTGGAATTCTTTCGGATCAACTTGGGTTGGTGGGAAATGGTAGACAATGAGCGAATGTGAGTTAGTGAGGAGATGGGGGTGTTCCAACCAAAGCATGACTGCTGTTACAAGCTGATTGAGCGTGTATTTTTCTTTTTTCATTTTATTCCAATTTTAAATGAATTAATTAGATTATTCGAATTATTAAAATAAATCAAATAAATTCATAAAAATCAGGAGAAAGACACACCTCAATCATCGATGTCATTATAATCCAGTACTTTCTAAATCCACCTTCCATACTCCTCAACATGTCCAAAAACAATTACTTGGAATATTCGCTATTTAAATTTTTTAATCTGTATTATTGCCCCACTCAATCCAGCAAACCCCAAACTCTATTTGTTCTCGAATGTTTCAACAAAAACCTTGGGTGAAAAACTCAATGCCTTGCACCGGGGTATTGCCGGATCAACAAGGGGAAGCAATAATGTGGGTGTATGTGTGGAATGCTTACGTAATACTCCAATAAACCCTAACCCTCTTTGTTTGGCACTAAAAGTGAGGCAGGCGTTGTGACTCTTGGAAGGTCTTGGAGGGGTAGTCAATGAGTCATTGTGTAGGATGTGACACAAAGCCAACATGATAGATAGCACCAATTACCTGGTATAATGGTATAACTTGGAAACGCATTTTTTTTGATTGACAGCAACTTGCCTTTTTCCTTTATACTGTACGCTTTTTTCTGTCTGCTTCTTAGGTTGTCCCAGTGAAAAGTGAAAGTTTGGAAAATTTAACTCCAGTCCACACTTGACAAAGTACGACTACAGCCATTGTGACTCCACTACACCACCTGTTTCGTAGGAAGTTGATTCCTACTCTACTGAACACACGCCCTTTCACCGCTAGTGCCGTCACTTTTACGAGAATGTCCACCCGACCCGCTGAGCAGGAGCTCGTCCGAGAGACTCTTGATGCCGTCCTCAAGCGACGGTTCTTTTACGCCCCCGCGTTTGAGATTTACGACGGAGTTTCCGGTCTCTACGACTACGGTCCTCCCGGCTGTGCTCTGCAGACCCGGATCATCGACACGTGGCGAGATCACTTTGTGCTCGAGGACGATATGCTCGAGGTTGACACCACCATGCTGACCCCCCACGAGGTACTCAAGACCTCTGGCCACGTCGACAAGTTTGCCGACTGGATGTGCCGAGACCTGGCCTCCGGCGAGATCTTCCGAGCCGACCATCTGGTCGAGGAGGTGCTCGAGGCCCGTCTCAAGGGAGACAAGGAGGCCCGAGGCATCAAGGAGGAGGTTGTCGAGGAGGACGAGTCCGCCAAGAAGCGAAAGAAGAAGGTCAAGGAGATTGTTGCTGTGAAACTCGACGACAACGTCAAGCAGGAGTTTGAGACCATCCTTGCCAAGATTGACGGCTTTTCCGGCCCCGAGCTTGGCCAGATCATGGAGCAGTACAACATTGTCAACCCTGTGACTGGTGGCCCTCTTGAGAAGCCCATGGAGTTCAACCTCATGTTCGAGACTGCCATTGGCCCCTCCGGTAAGCTCAAGGGCTTCCTGCGACCCGAGACTGCCCAGGGTCAGTTCCTCAACTTCAACAAGCTGCTGGACTGCAACAACACCAAGATGCCCTTTGCCTCCGCGTCCATCGGCAAGTCTTTCCGAAACGAGATTTCGCCTCGATCCGGTCTGCTGCGAGTCCGAGAGTTCACCATGGCCGAGATTGAGCACTACGTCGACCCTCTCGACAAGAACCACGCTCGATTCGACGAGGTGCGAAACGTCAAGCTGCGATTCCTGGCCAAGGACGTCCAGTCCGCCGGTAAGACCGACATCCAGGAGATGACCATCGGTGAGGCCGTCGACTCTGGTCTGGTTGATAACAAGACCCTGGGCTACTTCCTGGCCCGAATCTACCTGTTCCTCATCAAGATTGGAGTCAACCCCGACCGACTCCGATTCCGACAGCACATGTCCAACGAGATGGCCCATTACGCCACCGACTGTTGGGACGCCGAGCTGCACACCTCGTACGGCTGGATCGAGTGTGTCGGCTGTGCTGACCGATCTGCCTACGATCTGTCCGTGCACGAGGCTCGAACCAAGGTCAAGCTGCAGGTTCAGCAGAAGCTGGACGCTCCTCTGGTCGAGGACAAGTTTGTCTGCGAGTACGACAAGAAGAAGTTTGGTCCTCTGCTCAAGAAGGCCGCCAAGCCCGTCGAGGAGTGGTTTGAGTCCCGAACCCAGTGCGAGCTTGAGGATCTGGCCAAGGCTCTTGATGCCGGCAAGATTGTCCTGCCCGAGATTGCTGGTGTCGAAGTTGCCGGCACCGAGCTCGACAAGACCCACCTCAAGATCGACAAGAAGACCATCACCACCCACGTTCGAGACTACACTCCCAACGTCATTGAGCCCTCTTTCGGTATCGGTCGAATTCTGTACTCTCTGATTGAGCACTGTTTCTGGACTCGACCTGAGGATGCTACTGGATCCAAGGGTGTTCTGTCTTTCCCCCCTCGAATCGCCCCCACCAAGGTTCTCGTTGTTCCTCTTTCTTCCCAGAAGGAGCTCACTCCCTTCACCCAGCAGGTGTCCAAGAAGCTGCGACAGGCCCGAATCTCCGCCAAGGTCGACGACTCTTCTGCCTCCATCGGTAAGCGATACGCCCGAAACGACGAGATGGGAACCCCCTTTGGTATCACTGTTGACTTTGACACTGTGCAGGACAACTCTGTGACTCTGCGAGAGCGAGACTCCACTCGACAGGTCCGAGGCTCCATTGATGCTGTCATTTCTGCCATCAACGCCATGATCTCCGATGAGATCTCCTGGGAGGAGGCCACCAAGGACCTCACTCCTTTTGTCTCTACTGATAAGGAGTAAGCTACAGGCGAAGCCGGTAGCGAGCTGCAGGCGTAGCGAGCTGTTGAAAATAGTAAAAGATGCAATGCAAAGTAAGTGAGTGTTGTAGATGAACAACTTGTAGCACTGTAGAATTTAGTAGGCAAAAAAGCAGACTCTGAGATCGTGATAAGAATACGAAATGAAGGGATTGCAAAGTAGATAGTGGTCAGTACCATCAAGGGTACCATCCGCGGTTTATGTAACATGCAGTACAGTTCTTGGACCGGTAGAGGTTAGTAAAGGACAACCTGGCTCATTTAAATGTGCTGCAAGGTCTCCTAGGCTGTATGAGAGCAAGCAACACTTGGCATGTAACTGAGGGGCTGTCTGACTAGTCGTCTGAAAGGCTGATTTTCGAAAATGGCCAAAACACATGAGATTTCAATTCTGAAAGCAGCACTGTAATCGCCTAGATCCGGGCTTCGAAATGAACAACTTCCTACCTTTCTACGAGCTATATTGACCGAGTTATTGGCACTCCTGTGTTGTGGGTGTGGACATGGATACTGAACTGTAATTTTGGGGTTGACTTTGGCTGTGTTTTTGGAGATATTGTAGGGGTTTAATGGGGGTAAAAAGTAGTGCATTGGAATCTCCCGATCAAGGGGATTATGATGGTATGTTTATAATTGCTCTAGGATGAACCAATGGCGAGTGACATAACCAACGAGCAAACGACACTTGGCGTGTGATTCAAGGGTGATGGTGGTGTTTGTAGTTGTCGAGTGAATTGTGGCCGGTTTGAATCTACTGAGCCAGTGGATTCCGAATATATAGTAATATCCACAGGTTGTCTACTTGTAAGGCGAGATATTAGCTGCCAAAGTTGGACATATTTTTGGGACATTTCTTCACTCCAGTTACACTTTGCTTAGTACAGTAGGCAAAAAAGCAGACCATGAGATAGTGATACAAGTAAGAAGACGAAACTAAGGGTTGCAAAGTAGATGAGTGGATGTAGATACTGGTTGTAGCTGTGTAGGAGTAACGAGCTGTTGAATAGTAGTAAAAGATGCAATGCAAAGTAAGTGAGTGGTTGTAGCACTGTAGAATTTAGTAGGCAAAAATGAAGACCCGCAGATCGTGATAGAATACAAAACTAAGGGATTACAAAGTAGATACTGGATGTAGATGAGTGTTGTAGATGAACATCTGTAGAGAAGACCCGAGATCTTCAAACTAACGATAAGCTCGAAAAAGGTTCAGATACGAGCATTAGACCATGACATGACAGAAATGACAGGACATGACAGACATGACACAAAAAAATGGTAGGAGATGTCACATAGGACAAACAAAAAAGATAGCCCGACGTGGGGCTTGAACCCACAGCCTTGAGATTGCCTTGAATAAGAGTCTCACGCTCTACCGATTGAGCTAGCCAGGCAGCTGTTGGTCCGGCATTGATAGGAGCGTTTTGGGATGGAAAAAACGCAAAAAATCGCGAAAAAACGGGCAAAATTGTTCTGCCGTCTTTAACCGCTTCAGATGAGTTTGATCTAGTGTTCTAACCTGCTTGGAGCTGGTTTGAGCACATGATCTATATGAGATGATAGTAGGTGGGAGGACGTAAACAGTACTGTAGTTGTTTAGAGGATGGGTGTGTAGTAATATCCTGAAGCTCTTCTTTGCCAAGCTCTTCAGTATTGTACATGTATATACATCTCTATGATGTTACACGGTTTGTAAGTACTCTTAAAGACAAGCTCACTAAGAACAACATTCAAAGCGTCTCTGAAGCTGTAAATAACTTCAGCACTCATTACTTACCCTTGCAACACCCTGGAAAACCATTAAATACGATTTTACGACCTTCCGATTATCTTGCATACCCGTAATATATGCCGCCTCCTGTACTTTATGCCGTCCCGGTACTTTATGCTGGGACCAAACCAGGTACTTTATGCTACTTTGAGCGGCTTTTATTCGGTGAGAAGAACTCGTAGAAAGATCAGAGGTGGCTTATTTTGAAGCCCCAGATCAGAAAATTACAATGCTTTTTTCAGATTCAAAATTGGAGAAGTATTGGCCAGAATAGATTTTTCCGTAGAGCCTCAGTTACACAATACAATTTGAGAAAATCAAACTAGCGTATTTGATAACTGTGTCACAAGATAGAGCGGACTCTCAGATTTCTAATGATGCAATTTATTCCATTCTGCGGTTATTATAACCTGTGATGATTCTATGCTTTATTGTGTATCTTGATTTCAGTTAAAGTGAATGTCGTCCAAAAGTGATTCAAAGAGTAAAGGACCAAAGATGATAAAATATGTTCCCATGGCTTTTTTAGTGGAGTATTTTTCTCTCATTTATTGTGCTATTTAGAACACAATAGAAAGTACAACAGTTCAGGATAAATGGATGACAGAACTAATACAACAAATTATTCTTACAACTACTCTATGTGTAAAACTGGTGCTACGATTCTGTACAGTCTGGGAATATTAATGAATAAATAAATAGTGAGCTTTGCTCTTTTCTTTTGTTAGATTGGGTGAGTGTCTGGTCCTCTTTTCTCACAGGAAAACGTTCATCATGGAATAACTTGTAAAGACCATCCAAAGGATCTGTACTACCGCCCAAACTAGCGGAATCCATGTACTGACACTGCACAAACCTGCTCGATAGACTCCTGTGATAATGAGACCCACAATAGTGCCACTCACTATCGCTTCTATTCCCGCAATGCCAATGTACAGAAACATGATGATGAGGCCGTTTTTGAAGTCGCGTTTCACGAGCGAAGCCCACATGCCTGCTATGAAATGAAAGCAGCAAAAGAGAATGATAGTCCAGATGACAGTGAATCTCCAAATATCGTATGTGTAGTAAAGAGACGACACTTCATAGAGTCGTTCTGAAGAGCCTGCAGGCCAGTAGAGAGACGGAAAAGGCGGGACTTTGTACCCGATCGGGACGCTGTACGTCGACGATATCAGGAGTCTGTGTTAGAAGTGAAAAGAGTGGTTGTAAGGCGTAGATACTTACACCATGGTATCATAAATGTGTGGTGTGTGGTGTTTTTACATGTTTGGCTGTGCATGGTGCAGGTGTGCATGGCATGAACCTTAAATTAACATGTGGGAGGATATAAGGTTAGTTGGGAGTAGTGGAGTCAGTGGAGGGTTTTGTTAATGGGTTAACATACTAGTTACAAGTCATTATCTATAAGTTACATGCCCATCTCTCTAAGAACAGCCATCTCGTCATCATCATCGTAGTCTTCCGGATCAGGTTCAGGCTCATGCTGCTCTTGGTTCTCGATATCAAACTGGTCCAGTTCGTCAAACTCGTCGTCGTCAATGATGATCTTTTTGGCCTGAGTAGGTGCTTCTGTTGAAGGTGCCTGTGTTGGCTCTGTTGTAGAAGGCTCCGCTGTAGAAGGCTCTGTTGTAGAAGGCTCTGTTGTAGGTGCTTCATTAGAAGAAACCTCTGTATTTGTAGGCTGAGTAGATGGTTCTGGAGTACTTGTAGATGGTGTTTCAGCAGGCACTTCAGTGTGTTGCGTAGACATGGGAACATCTAAAGCTCCGGACCCGAAAATATCTCCAGTCAAATCTCCTCCTCCAATATCAAACAAACTGCCTCGAGCTGATGATCTTGAGATATCCTCTTCTCTTTGAGCTCGAGCACCCTCCAACAGTTCACTGACATCCTGCAACCCTTCCTCCTCTTCTTCTCGTCGACTCACTTCAGCCTGAATGTCCACATCTTCATCTGAAACCAGCCGATGATCCACACTGTCCATACCCACAAACAAATCGTCAGGGTTATCCAAGGGTTCAGATCCACTCTGACGAGAAAACCGTTCTTCCTGTTCAAAATGCCGTCCTCGTTCTCTCACATCCACCAGATCGTCCTCCAGATCAATGAGAGCAGCTTCTTCAGCAGCAACTTTTCGTCCAGTCTGCTCCTCATCAATCCACGCCAGTCGCACGTTTCGAACACTGGCAGATCGACCTGTTTTGGACGTCAAACTGTACAGGTTCTTGAACTGGCCTTTGGGAAACATATCATGAGACCACATCTGGTACATGTCCAGTAATCGGCCCAAATCACCAACCTCGTGTCCGTTTCCCTTGAGATGAATCTTGGAACACAAATGCTTCAGTGCTCCAAGTCCCTTTTCTCCCAACATTCTCTCATCGTCCAGTTTGGCAACATATCGAGTCCGCTTGACCTGCACTTCAGTGTTGATACCGAGCTCATCGTCGTTGATTTGAATAGGCTGGCTCTCGGTGTTGCCCGAATCGGGCTCTTGTAGTCCCCAAGGAGACTCATATTCGTTATCCATGGTGCTGTGTTGTGTTGATGAAGAATAACGCGTTTTAATTACAAGTATCAGACGCGTGCATCAAACTTTGATGTTGTGTGAGGCGACTGAACCAAACCATTGATAATAGAAGCGACAAATTACATGGACTTGGGCGCTGCGTTCCATCAACACATTAATTGATTCAACATCAGTATTTATTTCGCTTTTTTTTTTTTTTTTTTTTTTTCCAGCGGCTAAACAGCGGCTAAACAAAACCTTACATCAATTAAACCCGCGTTTTGGGCGAATTAATTGTCCCAGTAATTTTGCCACACCGCGGCTTTCTTCCTAACTGGGAGGAATCCGAAACTGCCCTATTAAATGAATTATTAGAAAATCAAAATAAATCGAATTAATTCCTGTAAAAATTAGTGCATGTGAGAACACCATTTAAGAGGTGAAGGGGAGTGGATTTTGACTAGTATTTTTTGATATAAAACCTCCCATTCAATTATTAGCAATTTATTTCGTTTATTTCTACTCCAAAAGATCAATAAAAACGCTGTAAAATACCGAAATACTTTTAATCCATCCTTGAAATACCTCCACCCATTATTTATTTTTCCTTAATTTTTCTTGATTTTTCCTGATTTTATTTTATTTTATTCGATTTAATGATTTAATTTTCAAGGTCCGTCCATTTTGAGGAGAAATGCCTAATCGGGAAGATGCTTGTCAAATTGACGATGGGGACCCCTTTTCGAGACGAATTAATTCGGCTTTTCTGCAGCTTTAAACGAGTTAAGGTTTTAGAAATTAGTAAGCGCGTTAACAACGATCACGTGCCTGAAATGAATATATGAGTGAAAAAAGAGATGCAGAATAATCTAAAGAACAAAGCATGACTTTTAATTTTTCCATATCTCTTCTACTTCTAATTCTACATACATTTTAATATTAGTTATAGTCCCAACAACAAAGTCAAGCAATGTTAAACAAAAAAGGATATTTTATAACTGTCCTAGAATGCCCAATAGTTAAGATATAGAGCTGAAAATTGGATAAAAAGATAGGTCACGTGACAATATACAATTTCCATTTTTTAATAACCAAAACAAGTAATACTAACAACACCAAATATACCATAAAAACTCAAACATCAATAAACTTGCATAAATAGACAATTAATTCACTTCGTCACCGTTTGGATTTGCCCACTTTTAAGTTTTCCAGACCCTAACCCGAACCCATTTGAGTAATTATGCCCTGACCCCAAAACCTAAACTCCAATAAAGTCGACAAAAACCAGAATTAAATCCTCCCGATTTCTCAGACTGCTTTTTCCATCTGAACAATTTGTTACACAGCTGTTTCAGAGAGAGATGCATGTTTCATGCATGTGGTTGAGGTTGGGGTTTCCTAATTGAGACTTTGTCATGTGATGATCCAGTTCCGGGATAAGGTTTCGAGGAGGTTCCGAAAATAGACAGGGGTAACCAGGGTAATAATGAAAGAAATAAATCAGAATAAATCAGAATAAATCAGAATAAATCAGAATAAATCAGAATAAATCAGAATAAATCAGAATAAATCAGAATAAATCAGAATAAATCAGGAAAATCAGGAAAATCAGAATAATCAGGAAAAATCAGGAAACCTGGCTAGCATCATGCTACTCTTCCACTCGTCAGTAATAATTTATAAATATAATACAATCTATAGTCCATAGCGTCTCCTTGCCTACCAAGAAGCCCTTCGCTTATCCCTACACCCCTCTTCCTCCTTTTCTCTCAGTTCCCTAGGCACCCAACCTATAGCTTCTAGTCTCTCTTTCAATTTAGAACGTCCGGAAACATCAGTCAACCACAAAGGGTCTCCATCCAGTGGAGATACTCGTTTGTAGGCAGACGACAATGTGTATCCATAGTAAGAAAGATGCACATTTCCCAAACAAACAAGCCCCGCGTCTTTTTGGAACGTCTGCGAGCGTTTCCAGTAGTTGTTGGCGTACTGGCACATTTTGAAGATGGGATAATGGATGCAAGGGATGATATACACTGCCAAAAGGATAGGTTGGAAGCGTTTCAAGCCGAGGTAAGCATGAAACCGGGGGTTCCAACACAACAACAGTGTCAGAACACCCCTCGTGTACTCAGACAGTGCCATCCATCCTAGTGGGAAGGTATCTGAGTTTACAGGAAACAGTCTTCCTGCTAGAACATGGGCCACAAACAGCAGAATCTCCGGGTGAGTGTGCATTGTTAAAAGATGATTGTGGATATAGATGCGAGTGTTCTTCTGTGTCCACCCTGCCACGTGGATACGGGGCTTTCCTTTATGATAAACGTAGATCTGTGTTGGGTTTGGAAAATTGAGATCTCTGGCAACATTTTCGAGTTTTGAACGTAGTTGACAGTTCATCAGAGGGTATGCGTTTGGAGGGGGGTTTGTGCGGTGGATTTTGAGCACCCCCATATGAGTCAATGTGTATGCCAAGGGTAGCAAAAGTGCTAGAATCATATGGGGACGTTTCCATGGTAACATCGATAGTACCAGTTCAACACCACCCACAATGAGACATTGAACAACTCCCTTTTGCAGCGTCTCCGTCGTGTACTCGGACAAGTACTCCATTTTTGTAATGTGCAACTGCAGCACATTGGCGTCTCTTTCATAAGCGTATAGCAATAACGACACTCTCTGGAGGATGTAGAACACCGCCGAAGCCAGAAACGCGTTCACACAGTCGCTCAACCCGATATCGATAGCTGTTTGAGGCGCATGGATCTGTGTCAGTCGCAATTTGATCCTGCCCTGAATGAACTCCGCAGCCCACAATATCCACGGCAACAGCCCCACGAATATCGCAGTCCGCTGCACAAACGGCCACAGCGCCAGGTAGAACTGGGACCGCAGTTCCGCCCACGCCAGCGCATTGTGTTTGTGCAACTGTTGTGGATCGAGCATGTGTGCCAGCTCTTTCGGGACCGAGTTGGCGTAGCCCAGATGGACGAGCTGGCGGAGCTGAAGCGCCATCTCGGCCACAAACACCACGCCCATCGCTGCCACTATCAGAGCCATGTTGGTTGTGTTGCGTGGGTCGGGGGCATAAGCTTTGTGTGTGGAGATGGGAAGTGTGGAGAACACAAAGCTAGTGGGAGAAGAAGGAAAGAAAAACAGGGGGGATGTGGGCTTTATATATTTGAGGACATGTTACACAAACAGTGTTGTGACACAAACACACGGGAAAATTGAAATGACAGCACTTATAGTACCTGCTGACTACACTATGCTCGTACTCGGCTCATCACATGAAACTTAACCGTGACTGAAGCATGAAAGTTGCATGGCCTGATTCTACAGGGGTGTTTGGAAGTGATCTACTGAGTGTGAAAGCCAGCTGTTTTTTGGTGTGATGATTGGTATTTACGTGAATTTATTGGTATTTATTTATTGGTTATTTGTTGTGTGTTTTTTTTTTTTTTTTTTTTTTTTTTAAATCACCCTGCATCACAAGACCGAGGTCCAGATGACATGACATGACATGTTAATTACGAGCATACACGTCAGGTGATAACTAGCGGTATAGTGGTCACGTGAATTTCCCGAAAACACCATTTTAATGGGCATCCAGTTTTTTATGATGACCCACTTAACACCCATCTTTAATTAATACTGAAGGAGGGCAAGTCTAAGCTTAAATGCAAGTAAAGTAGTTATCTACAAGAAGTTTATTTAGATTTTCTTAACTAAACCAAGCCAAACCTGAAAACTGTCCTGAGACCTCTATAAATCCATACACAGAGAAAATTGCTTATTACCACCTCCTATACCGCTGCCTTACCGCCAGTCTAATATAGCTCCAGCTAACACAAAGGGTGTTAGTTTAGTACACATTAGTGGAGAAGCTGCTGCACTAGACACAAACTAGTCAAGCAGCCGTATTATGTAATCATTTAATAAACAGACATAATGCATTACATAAGCCACCAATATTGCCACTTTTTGGGCAGCTAAATTTGCTCAAGTGGAGACTTAGTGAGCCGAGGTTCATTACTTGGGAGCAATTCATAGTAAAGTTTGTTGACTAATAAAAGGTCACTCTTTGTGGCGTCTTACAGGGTTCGTACCATAAAAAGAATTTATATCAAAAAAACCGCAAGAACGAGAGAAATAAGTATATGCCATAATATCCACAAGTGTGTACCAAAATTTCCGCACAAAGTGAGGTTCTAAGCTACAACATTACTTGGAAACTTTAGTTGATACAGTCTAACCTTAACTAAACACGACCACTGTGGCAAATCCAGTAATCACATATCGTAGCAATACTCACATGACCTAACAGTATGTGTAATCTACAAATGTTCAAAAAAATACGCAATTACACAACCCTCATCCTTGTTGCATCATCTCCCCCTGAAACCCTTGTTAACACCGTTATGCACATGCGCAATACGAAGCTGTCAGCTTGTAAAAGCCGTTAAATCCGTAATACGCAACACTGCAATGACATCATTGTGGGCACCATCATAATACGACCTAGAGTCGGCGAAAATGTCCGTGTTTCACCGTTGCCAATTGTAACGTTAGGCTCCAGAGTGTACAGAGTGTACACTTTGTCACCTGCTCATCTCCTTGATTATCACATATTTGTCAGATCTTCAAAAGTGCCGGAAAAACAGAACCACAAACACAAACACAAAACGTACTAAAATACTCATTGACACAAAAGCCATGAACACAGAGTCTCCACTCTCAAACTGCACCCCCTTCACCGCGTCGCTTGCTCTCCCCACAACCCAATCCCACGACTCTAACGTAAACGTGAGTTAGTGGGGTAATGAGACAAAGAGATTTCTTTGTGTTATTATGAAAGCGGTGGTGGGGAAGAAGAAGAAAAAAAGTGGGAGACGACCCACTCTTATATATTCCCTCGGTGTGCAAAACTCGTCTTTAAAAAAACGTGCCCCAAAAGACCCTCCATCACTGCATGATCTCCACGCACACATGATGCACGTCACCCGTTTAATCTCACTTTGAGTTTGCGCATAAGGCTAAATATAGCCTATAGCTTGGAAGCCTGTAAAAATGTATACATAACACTGCCAGGGCACTGCCCAAGTGGCCTTAACTAATGCTATAGCGCGGTAGACGTTACACAAATCTAATTATTATAAACACAAACCAAAAAAAACCGCATTAGCTTTGTTATGCAAAGTCCGAGATAAGACGTGTAGTGGACAATACAGACCACAAACACAGACACAAACAGTGGTTGTGTGGTGTGGTGTTTGTGTACTGAGTATATATATTTTTCTATCACCCCAATACTCTCTTCTTCTTACACACCACTCACGACTCTTATTCTACGGCTTAAAATTAAGCTGCGCGCTAACCATGCAGACACACCTAGCCTTCAACCAGTTATAATGGCGGGCATGTCCCAGCTCAGCTCGGCCACCAAACAACATGGGTATCAAGGGGTATTTCAGCACGATGCGAGAGCGGTTCACGCCTCTGACTCTCGACCAGATAGGCCGTGGCGTGGTCTTTATCGACGGCCACATTATGGCGCACCAGATTGCAAACATGGTTGATCCGGGCAGCAGATACGACATGCGAGGAGTGGCAATGAAGCTGGAGGAGCTGTTCAACTGCTGGATCGGCCAGCACAAGTGGGATATTCAGCTGGTGCTGTTTGACGGCTTGGTTCCTACTGAAAAGATGGACAGCCGGAGGAAACGAGCCATTGAGTCGCTACCCACTGCACTACATGCTCAGAGTCTGGCTCTCACTGTGCTGTGTGGCGCTTTGTGTCTGGATACGATTCAGACCAAGTTTCCGGGAGTGCCATGTTTAGTTTCTCCGGGAGAAGCTGACCCGGATCTGGCTTGTTTGGTGTTCAACTATGCGACCATGAACCCGAACAAGGCGGTGCACATCATTTCCAACGACTCGGGCTTCTGTGCGTTTGATTTTCCCGATAACGTGCATATCGTCAACACGCTGGTTGGAGGTCTGGAGAACTCTGTGCTGTACGCTCTTCCTGTGTCTCGAACAGTGGCCAATTGGATCGGAGTCAAACCGACTTTGTTGGCGTATTCAGTCATGAAACACTCTGGAAAGGGTCCTTCTCAGGCTAAAAAGTATGAGCAGGAAGAGGGCTATATCGAGTTTTCTCAACAACAGCAACAGTTACTTGCTAAAGCAAACTACGCGTCTGTCAGTGAGTATCTAGCTGAACCAATCACACGAAGAGCATATCAGATTTTCGGACAGTCTCATGATGAACTTCTCATGCACACAGCGGCCAATGCTTGGATTGAGTATGGATATGCATATGTTTTGCTTCCCGTCATGTGTGAACCAAAAGAATACGAGTACGCTTTTGATGCTGGACGAAGATGGAGATCTGTGGCGTATGAGATTTGTGCTCAGCGTTTAGTGCAGGTGTTTCCCGAGAAAGATTTCGTCAAATCTCACGTCCGAGAATTTGTACGAATCGGAGAAACTCTGGGTGAAATGGATGTGCCTATTAGAGACTCTGAGAGAACGAGGTACAACAGCACTGGTTCTCATTACCAGCTTTTTGCACGTGACGAGCTTCTACGGGCTATTAAAACGTGGAAAACGTCTGATCTCATCAACGCCATTTGGATAGAGATTTCTGCCACTTCTCCAAACGTCCGAAACACCAAACTCGAGTTTGACGCCCATCATATGAGAGACAGAGTGATTCGGTACCTTAAAGAAGCATGGAATGACGAAGGTGTTTTTGCTTTGAGAAGATATTCTCGAAAAGAGCGAAAGTTGATGGCCAGAAAGTCGTGTGCCATGGACGGTACAGATAGACGTTTCTATAACAAGTTGTTGGCGTGTTTGCAGAGTCTGAGAATGCTGCAGGCTGTGGGTGTCAAGTTTCCCGTCGATGTTCACTTGTTTGATCTAGACGGAACTAGATGGATGTCCATGACTGCCAACAAGAGATGATATATACAGAATGAACATTACTAAGCAGAAACTGAAGAAGTCACGTGAGAATCTACAGTATTGAAATATATATGGAATGAAAATGTACCTCAAATACAGTACGAGTAGACATGGTACAGTACACAATAAATGTGAAGGGTATTTTCTATTAGTGGCTTTCGCTGTTCCAAAACCTGTGGCGTTGATATTAAACAAGTCAGCTACATAATTCTCGTATATTACATAAATTAAGGTGAAGATGAAGCTCGTAAAGCAAGATATAACCGCCATGAAGGTCTGTATAGCGCAAAACAGCTCTTTCTGATGTTCTGATTATCCTGCATATTGTTGCATATTCCTGCATACTCTTGCATACGTGCATACCCGTAGTTTATGCTGGGACCAAACCAGGTACTTTATGCAACTTTGAGCGGCTATTTCTCGACGGGCAGAGCTTGTAAAAAGATCAGAGATAGTTCATTTTGAAGCCCCAATTTTTAAGATTTCGATACTTGTTGCAGAATTGAAATCAGAGGTGTATTGGCCATGTTTGAATTTCAGGCCAGAACAAACCAGCTTAACCTCTACATTTGCCACAAACTACCCAAGTCATAAATTTACTGCAATTTAACACATCCAGAGTTATTATTTAGGCGCTTAGCTACAAAACGCACTCTTTTAAATTCCCACAGCTCTATTTTCAGTCCAGCAAAAGACACGCAAAACAGAACCCCCAGGCGTGCGGCTCGTTAATTGAATAATTAAGGTTTGCCTATGATATCTGCGATACAAAACAGTGTCCAAACAGGCCATAGACGTGCCTCAAGAACGTGGAAATGAACCTACAGTGTATTGTGATGTCGAAGAAGAACCTCAGCTATTAATATCGCAATTTATCGAAACTTTGTGTTTTTTTTTCCAATTTTTTTTTTCAATTTTTTTCAGGGTCACAATTAACAAGGGATAGTGCAAAACGACACATCCCGAAATAGTAACGACAAATCTGAAGATGGCATTCGAATAAATTGATCGCTGTGAATCAGATGATATCTTGAAAAACATAAAATCTCCTGTTTTTGCCCCAGTTTCAGGAGGCTAAAGTTTTCTGAAATTTTGATTTTTGGCACTTTTTTGACAAAATCGCAGGTGGTCCCCCCCACGAGGCAAAAATCTGACTTTTTTGGGAAAAAAGCAACATTTTTTTTTTGGGCTGTAATCAGTTTCCCATGTTGTAGCATGTCTCTGGAAGTACAATGCCCTTTGTTTCACCTTGATGCGGTCTTTCCTTGTGGTGTTACAAGTATGATCATATTATCAACAAATATCTGCAATACAACAGTGGCCCAAATGTTGTAAATCGTGTCACAACAGCATAGAATTTGACCCACAGTATATTGAGATGTCAAAGAATAATATGAGCTATTAATATCTCAATTTTTAACAACTTTGTGTTTTTCTTTTTCAGTTTTTTTTTCAGTTTCTTTTTAGTGTCAGATTTCACGAGCATTATTGCGAAACAACACATTCCGAAGTCGTGTTGACAAGGGTGAAGATGAGTAGAGATTCAATTAACCGTTTTATTTTATGTAACGTTTTGAAAAATATAAAATCTCCTGTTTTTACCCCAGTTTGATGAGCCTGAAGTTTTGTGAAATCTTGATTTTTGGGTGTTTTTTGATAAAATCGCAGGTGGTCCCCCCCATGAGGAAAAAAGTGGATGTTTTTGAGGAAAAAAAAAGCAATAATTTTGTTTTCGCCTGTAATCCAAAATACATAGCTCACTACGTTGTAGCATGCCTCTAGGAGTACTATGCCGTTTGTTGTACCTTGATACGATCTCTCCTTGTTGTGATACAAGCCCTTCTGAATCAACTAGCTAATAATCATGAACACAGATAATATGGTACAAGTTGGTACAAAAAAGGTGTATATAACATTTTTGATGGATGTATCTGAGGACTGTATAACCAGTTGACGTACTTGTACCACACTTGTGCCCCTCATAACTAATTATGTGCACCACTCTAAACCACTCTTACTTAGCACTTCTAAACAAAATAACATAGCTACCATAGTAAACAGTACGAGCGTTAGTTTACTACGGTAGCTGAGTAGTAGACTTGGTGTTCTTGGTGGTCTTCTTGGGAGTAGCTTTGATGATCTTCTCAGGAGTCTTCTCAGGAGTCTTCTTAGAAGTAGCCATAAAACACTCTTAGATGTTAGGCGTACTTGACTTTCTGAGAATCCACAGGAGTAGCAACAGGCACTATCCACTTAAACACAGAGCTTCTCTTGAGATGAACGTGATTCTTGGTACTCTCTGCCTATCAGGTCACGTGACACAACACATTCCAGCTCTCAGCTCAGTGATCCCAAAGTAAATCGTCTTTGAAGATTCACCTGCCGGTACTAGCTACACTGAAGAGAGGACGTATGACATGGAATATTCAAATGCAAGGAAAATCCAGAGTCATACGAGCTATATTAACCACTGTAGAAGAGGATTCCAGTTGAATTGGCCTGTTTGGTAAAAAACGAGTTTTTTTTTTTTTTTTTTTTTTTTTTTTTTTTTTTTTTAAAAAAAAAAAATTTTTTTTTTTTTTTTTTTTTTTTTTTTTTTTTTTTTGAGAAAACGCAACATCGTTGGTTCAATTCTGAGATTTGCAGATTCCAATTCACTACTAGAAGCAACGGGTGGTTATTCTGATATTCCAGGAGTATTTAATACCGGTAATATTACAGTTACATTTTCATCATGCTTACTGTACATATAAGATTTAAGTGTTTTGAGTGAGTCCTTATTTCAGTACAGTAATATTCCACACCATACAAGTCCTCTGTAAAAATATTCACACCTATAATAAACCCGCTACTGACAGTACAATATATCTCTTTCTTATGTTACTAAATTTCTCCATTTAATTTAACTACGCACACCGGAATCGAACTGACGCCATTTCCCAACCCTAACCCGTGTGAAAAATACTGCATCTCCAACTGTCCACCAGATCAACCCTCACCAAACACACCACAAAAAAATGCGACTTTCCGGGGTGTCTCGATTCGGCGTTTCTCTGGCCAACAGCCAGCGGCCGTCCATCACTCTTCCCACAAAATCCGCCGCCTCAAACACCCTCTACAAGGGAGGCCTTCCTCTGCACAGACCCATGAACCAGGAGGAACGTGTTTCCAAGCTCGAGCAGGGCATTGAGTCTGGAGATGCTCATTTCGCCGTGGGTAAGCGGGAAGTGTGGTTCCCCAAGGAGCAGGTCACTCTTGTGCGTCCCAACGCCAAGTTGACCCCCTACCAGGCCTCCTTTCTGACTCCCTTGCACATGAACAAAATGGAGCTCAGAGACTATCTGTACAACGTGTACGGTCTGCGTGCGCTCAATGTGCGTTCTGTGGTCTTCCCCGGTGCGTTTGAGCGAGAAAACGCGGCCCGACCTCGGTACCGAAAACGGATGATCAAAAAGATGACCATTGAAATGGAGCAGCCCTTTGTGTGGCCTGAAGACACTGACGGCGTGCTGGCCAAGATGGAGGAGTCTGCCAGAGAGACCAAGAAGCTGATGGACGAGGTGACGGGCATCGAGTCGCTTGGAAGCAGCCGAAACAGACCCTCCACTGCTTTTGGAGGCATCATGGGCCCTTATAAGAAGGCCGGAGCGCCTTTTGTGGCCCAAAAGGTGGCGCAGAAGCTCGGAGGAAGTGTGCGACGGGAGAAGGAGATGGAGAAGAAGCAGGAGAGAATGCGAAATGTGGCGTTTTACTTGCAGAAGAACAAGGGAGGAGTGCCCATGCCCAAGACGAATTAATGTATATACTGAGAGCCGCGATGCTCTGAACTTTGAACTAAAGGAGGTGAGTGCGAAGCAGTCACCGACAATGTAGAGCAATCGTAGAGGTGATGTTACGAAGTAACATTCACCGATAAATCGTAGACTGTTGAACATTCACCTGTCGTAGACTGTTGAACATTCACCTGTCGTAGACTGTTGAACATTCACCTGTCGTAGACTGTTGAACATTCACCTGTCGTAGACTGTTGAACATTCACCGACACATCTTAGACTGTTACAAAGGCAGAGGTTAGTAAAGGACAACTACAGTAGCTCATTTAAGTATACTGGGAGCTTCCTAGGCTTTTATGAGAGCAAGCAACACTTGGCATGTAACTGAGGGGCTGTCTGACCAGTCGTCTCAAAGGCTGAATTTCGAGAATCGTCAAAACACATGGGATTTCAATTCTGAAAGAGGAACTGTAATCTCCTAGATTAGTGCTTCCAAATGAACCACTTTCTACATTTCTACGAGCTATATTGACCGAGTTATTGGCACCATAAGTCATTTACTTCAGAGGACATACAGAACTTTAATTTGGGGTTGACTTTGGTTGTGTATTTGGAAATGCTGTGGGAGTCGTGTGGGTGTGAAAATTAGTGCATTCGAATCTCCTGATCAAGGGGATCATGATGGTGTGTTTATATTTACTGTAGGATGATCCAATGACGAGTGACATATGCTCATTTGAGTCCTACAACCTTAACTAAAGAGCAAACGACACTTGGCGTGTGATCCAGGGTGGTGTTGCTGTTGGTAGCTGTTAGCTGATTTATGGCTGATTCGATTCTCCTGAGTCAGTGGATTCGGAATATATAGTAATATCCACAGGTTGTCTACTTGGAAGGCGAGATATTAGCTGTCAAAGTTGGGCACTCCAGTTACACTTTGTTGAGCTTTAGAGTAAATTTGAAATGTCAAGTAATATCGAGACTTTGAGAGCGTACAACTTGGAATTTTGTACTAGCACACGATGAGATTAGTATGGATTATATAACTCCATGCCTTAATTAGTGAAATGCAATAAACCCCTTATCAGTGGAATGTCTGGAACGTGTAGAAAAGACCGCCAGGACACTTTTTTAGTTGGATTTTTTGTTAACCTTAAGTAAACACCGGCCAAGCATCTTCAGAAGAGCTATAAACACTACAGTACAAATACACACAGCTATAAGCAAATCCAGACCTACAGTACATTAGCTACTGCACAACTCACATACAGTACATCCCTCTATTACTAAAAATATGGTCATGCTACATTTGGGACATTCGTTCAAACCTCTCAGCAGGTCAGAGACAAAGCAGCAAAAAGAAAAAGACAACAGCCGCTACACGACTGTTAAAAAATTGCAGCACCTAGGATTCTCGTATGGTCTCCCACTACAATACTAACTAGGCTCTCTGGTGCTTGACTATGGCTGATCGGACGGGAAGCCGTATTTTCACCAGGATATGGCCGCAACTGACAAAAAAAGTGGTTGTGCGGCTTTGGAGGGTCGGTTATGTCACGTGACCCGTTTTTTGAGGCTGTATAGGGATTATGTGAAGTGTAGGAATCTTTTAAAGTGGTTTATATGTTTGTATTGTCATTGTGGGTGTTTTTATGACACCTGACAGATGGCTAATACGCAGAATATTGAACATGGCCAAAACACCTTCGATTTTAAATCTGAAAGAAGTGTCATAATCTTCAAAATCTAGGCTTCAAAATTAGCCATCGGTGACCTTTTTACGAGCTCTACTCGTCGAGGGAAAGCTGGTTAAAGTTGCATAAAGTACCTGATTTGGTCCCAGCATAAACTACGGGTATGCACGTATGCAAGAGTATGCAAGAATATGCAAGAACATGCAAGAGAATCGGAAAAGTCAGAGAGGGCTATTAACATAACTACAAGTACTTGTAACATCATAGATATATAATACAGTATTTGTACATACCAGTATGTACTACAACTAGTTACTATAGAGCACCATACGATGTTTCCTCAATCATCATGTACTGTACTTGAAAACTAAGATTTACTGTAACCACTGAGGTCTAGTTGATGTTGATCTGAATTGAGAGCAATACAAGTGTTGTAGGTGACAAACTGATACTACCTGGTATATTGTTTATTCCATGTTATCTTTGTATAGACCAAAACAGCTATTTCTGATTTTCTGATTTTCTTGCATACTCTTGCATACGCATGCATATTCGTGCATACCCGCCCGATACTTTATGCTGGGACCAGATCAGGTACTTTATGCAACTTTGAGCGCATTGTACTCGGTGAGTAGAGCTCATAGAAAGGCCAGAGATAGCCCATTTTGAAGCCTCAGATTAGGAAATTGCAATGAATGTTTCAGATCTGAAATCAGAGGTGTATTGGACAGAATAGAAAATTCAGCATTGGACTTCAGTTACATGCTCAATTCAGACCGAGAACATCAACTAGAGATTTGATAACAGTGCCACAAGATAGATCCGACTCTCAGCTCTCTGCAGATGTCGTCTATTCCAATCTGGGGTTGTTATAAGCAGCTTTTCCTTGTTGTTTTGTGTATATTTGTTATAATAACGTAATAAATCAAACTCTATTATAGCTGTTCAATGACAACTATCTGTTCTCATTTCACCCAAGACAAAACTACCGGTACCAGTGTACGTACAATCTATTTTGGTAATAAAGACGTTTTTGAGTCGGTCTCATATATGACAGCTTCTGTTTATCTACACGTATGGAGTGTATACTAATTTCAGGGCCAGTCTTATCTTAAACTAACCAAGTGGAACCACACTAGCTAGTCAGTCACTGGATACACTCGTATATATTTTCAACAAACAAACAAAACTCACTCTACCGGCAGTAAGACATAACAAATATATACATTATCATTTTAAATACCTACACTCTTTGCAGTGTCTGAGTGGTCTTAGCAGAGCACTCCAGTCCATCCCGGTCATCAACAGAAAGACCTACAGAAGATATAGAAGAGAAGGAGTTGGAAATGAAGGAGTTGGAAAAGAAGAAGTTGGAAAAGAAGAAGTTCTTATAACCATCGCTTCGCTCAGGTTATAAGATCGCTTCGCTCAGGTTATAAGATCGCTTAGCTCAGGTTATAAGAACCCCCTAAACGAATTAATCTTCTTGGTCTCACTTTTCCTTGCCGCATTCTGCCATCCTCCTCTTCCTCTAGCTCTCGGTCTCTCTCCTTCTTCATGAGAAACCGCATGAGATGGAGGTTGAGGATGAGAAGAACCTCCACTCTGTCCAGCCTGTCCGAAATTCATTCCGAGATGCTCAACAGCAGGAGAGGGAGTCTTTGAATTGCCTCCAATAGGCACTCCTCTGTAGTAAGCACTATCAGAACCAGCCAACGACGCAGAAGACTGTTTAGTAGTCCGCAGAGAGTGTCCTGAAGACCCTCCTAGACTCTCCACATCGTATCCAAGAAGACTCTTCTGGTTGGTGTTGTGGAACAGCTCTCCTGCTCCTGGAGCCAGGTTTTCAGCCTCGGAAGAAGCTGCATACGTTCTGAAACGCTCATCCAGATCCTGGTACCGTTGAGAAAGCTCCTGATGGGAAACAGACAGCTGATGGTACCGACTTTCCGCTTCCTGTTTGATCGTCTCCAGCATCTCAAGGACTTTATGAGAAGGAGAAGATTGTTTTTCAATGTCGGTGATCTGCTCTTCCAGTTCACTAATCTCACCTCTCAGACGTCTCTCCAGCGTCTCCTTTTCGTGTCTCAACACACCCAAGTCAATCTTGGTCTTTTCAAGTTCAATATGAACATCAGCAGACACTGGAGATGTAGTCTGCACCACTTCTCCTCCCTCAGAAGACTCCAAAACACGCAGCTTTTCACGGTACTCATTGATCAGCCGGTTCTCGTTCTCCAGAGACTCCACCTTGAGTTCCAGCTGGGTGACTACTGCCTCTTTGGCCATAGCTGCAGAGTACAACTTTTGGTTTTCAGCCTGCATATGCTCAAACTCCAGGTTGGTTTTGGCGGTTTCTTCAGTGAGAGAATCACACTGGAGCCGCAATTCTCTGTTTCGCTTAGTCAGCGTTCCTTCATGCTGCACCTTTTGTGTTCTCAAAGTGTTACCCAATTCCTTCATTTTGACCAATTGGGAATTAAGCTGTTCCGTCTGGCGCTTGAGCTTTTGGTTGGATGTAACGAGGTTCTGAACGTCGATATCCTGTCGCAAAGCACTGTGAAGCTGCTCCTTCAACTGCCTAATACGGAACTGGTTGTGGAAGTCCAAATAACACACAAAATCCAGCTCGTTTTTGATCAGCAGCAGTTCTCGCTGGTAATAAGCTAGAATATCAGCCTGATCGGATGTAGAGTCTCCTCTCAGAATAGGAGAACCCACAGGAAGCTGTGTAGGACTGAGAGCAGGACTGGAGTTTGTTCCAGACTCCAAAACACCCTCAATTGAAGCTGTGGGAATACTGGAATGCTTCTGGTACCGCGTCAAAGGCGACACAGGGCTCTCTTCTCGTCCCTGAGAGTCAGAATCGTCCAAAGTGAGTGTAGAGATCGAAACTGGAGGTGGAAAGTCCGCTTTTCGACCGTACAGGCTCTGATGACGAGCCTGGAGGTCCATCAAATGACCCGTAGCAGATGTAGACGTCAAGGTAGGAGAAAGAAGTTCGCCAGCAGCAACCTGAGACTCTGTAGAGGTGGTCACCTGACTAGAAGGGGTGGATTCTCGATCTGGAATGGAAGTAATTGAAAACTGCCGTTTCGACTCACTCAAAGAAGTACCTCTAGACCGCGTAACCACCTCTTTTTCCTTGGTGGCAGTGCTGGAGGCGACAGAATGGGTATCGTCACGTGACCTTTCTGTAGGCGACACCGTCAGCAACGACAAACACAGCGATGCGATATCTGCAGGCGTCATTCCGGCCCATCGGTACTCGTCCTTCAGTTCCTGTTCTGACGACGATGTCAGTAGCTGAACATGCAGCAAGTGGCGGTCAAAGCACGTTTTCGACCGCTGCGAAATGTAATAGTCGTCCCAGTCGTCTGGAGGGGACCCCAGGGAGGGCAGGATGTACTCTGTGGGTTTTCTGAGGAACATGATGAAGTTTGAGGGAAACAGTCCGTACAAAAACGTAAACATGCGCTCCCAATCGGGGTTGGGGGCATCAGGAACTTCATCTCGAGGTAGAGGAGTCCATGATGATGGAGTGGGGGTGGTGACTTCTTTTTCCTCAGACACGGCAGGTTCAGACTCGGTTTTGGCAACATCTTCTTCCTCTTTTTGAGGTGTCGTCTCTCCCTCCTCATCAGTATCTTCCTCTCTCTCCTCGTCATGTTCTCCCTCAAACACCTGTTCCTCTTCTTCCACCAGTCCTCCTCTCCAACACACCATTCTTCCGTACACGGCAAACAAGTGTGGCAGTTCGGTGTTGATTTTACTGCAAATGAACGGCAGCATCATTATCAGAGCAGATGACGCCATGGTGACCACCTGGGAGGATTTGTCGTTCAAAAGACACGCAAAAAGATGCTTCACGAGCTGCGAATGGGCCAAATCAGCGGGGATTTTTGCTTTTGTCGCGGAAAAAAACGCAGACAAAAGCACCAAGATGCGAACCCGGTACTCTGGCTGCACAAAAAACCGGTTGGCCAGCACGCAAAACTCCTGTGGCCTAGCATCTGCAAACGTGAGAATGAGGTTTTTGGCGTTCATTCTGACGAACCGAAGCCGTTCCTCCTTTGCATCTGCTTTACCCTTGGTCTCTCCGACAATGAGATTCTCATGGAGGTAGATCTGGACCATGAACAGGGCTGTGCTGCGAGAAATGGCTTGGTAATGAGCCGAGTTTCCCTCCACTCCGTCTTTGGGCACCATCCAGGCAATGAGCAAGTCACAGGCGGCCCGAACTAGGTCGTTTTTCTGGCCAGCAGAGTCAATCGCCGGTTTGGAGTAGAGATCGACCCATGTTCTGACCTGTTCTTCAACGACCAAACAGGGAGCCAAACGGCTCATGCACTGCAGGAACAGCACCTCGGCAGCAGGATTCGCCATCACCGCATCCTTGTAGATCTGCACGAGATCTTCTCCGAGTTTCAGAGACTCGGTTTCGGAAATGGGAAGGTTGGAGTCGGTGAAACCCTCGCATTGTTGGAGAACGTCGTGGCGGATTTGGGGGGTTAGTTGGGGAGATTCGAGGGCGAGAGCCATGGAACGGGCGAGGTCATGGCGGCGACTGGGTTAGCGAATACTTTTGAGCGAAGCGAAAAAGTATGAGCGACAGGAATGAGCTCACGAACACGAGCGAAGCGAGTGTGAGTGTGCGAATGGACAGACAACGAACACGAGCAAAGCGAGTGTGAGTGATGGTCACTGACAGACAACTTGACAACTTGACAACTAGATGAACACTCATTGATCATCAGTACACAGCAAACACGAGCAAGCGAGTGTGTGAATGGACAGACAAAGAACATGAGCGAAGCGAGTGTGAGTGTGTGAGTGGACCTACAACGAACACGAGCAAAGCGAGTGTGAGTGACGATCCCTATCAAGCTAAACATTCACTGGTGTTCTTATCATCAGTAGACAGCGAGTGTGTGAATGGAGCAAGCGAGTGTGGGTGACGTTACTGATTGACAACTTGATAACCAGTTGAACATAGTTGTAATTATCAGTAGACAGTGAACACACGAGCAAGCAGTGAACACAACGAACACGAGCGAAGCGAGTGTGAGTGACGTTCCCTATCAAGCTCAACATTCACTGGTGTGTGAATGGACAGACAGCAAACATGAGCGACGTTACCTATCAAGCTAAACATCACTGGTGTTCTGATAGACAAACGAATGACATGAACATCAGTAGACAACAAACAACAAAGTGTGTGAGTGATGGTCACTGACAGACAACTTGACAAGAAGTTGCACATAGTCGTAATTACCAATTTGCTCGTGTGAGCGACGTCCAGACAAACAACTTGACAACAGTTGAACATAGTAGTTGTTGTAATCAAATACTCGCTTTGCTCGTGTGAGTGACGTTACTGATAGAGAAACGAATGACATCAAACAGAACATCAGCAGACAGCAACATGAGCGAAGCGAGTGTGAGTGATGTTACCTATCCAGTTGAACATAGTAGTTGTTGTAATTATCAGTAGAGCGAACACGAGCAAAGCGAGTGAGTGATGTTACTGACAGACAACATACTGAACACTCATTGGTTCTTATCATCAGTAGACAGACAACAAGCTGAACACTGGTGTTGACATCGAACACGAGCTTTACTGATAGACCAACGAAACAAGCTGAACGCTCCCATCAGTAGACAGCATCAGACTTGTGAATGACAACAATCAGAACATCACTGGTGTTGTGTTTTATCAGTAGACAGTATTCACAAGGGCTCACAAGGGCAGTGAATGGTGGTTACTGACAGACAACAAGCTGAACACTGGTGTTGACATCGAACTCTCGCTCGCTGAACACTCACCAGTAGACAGCAAACAGTAAAGTGAGTGTGAGTGACGTTCTGATAGACAACTTGATAATATGTTGGACTCACTGGTTTGATAATCAGTAGACATCATGCACAATGGCAGTGAGTGGTGTTACTGACGGTCAAACAATGACAACTAGTTGAACACTGGTATGATCACCAGACAGCATCAAACTAGCGAATGACAACAATCAGAACATCACCAGTGTGATCACCAGACAGCATGACAGTAACCCACAAGCAACAAACTCAACACTCAATGATATGAGTGATAACACACTTCATACTGATGTACTTCATGGTGTTTTGACTCATATCATAGTCCTTAGCACAACAAAGAGTAGAAACAGAGTGAATGAGTGATAGTCGCTGATAAACAAACAACCTCACTTCATACTGATGTAGTCCATATCATAGAGTCTTTAAACAGTATGATATCAGTGAGAGTGAGTGACTGTCTGACAGAGAAACACTTCATACTGATGTATCCATTGTGGTTTGACTCATATCATCCTTAGACAGTAGTGAGTGACTGTTTGAATAATCACCACTTGGTCATGCTGCAGTTCATGCTTTGCTAGAACAGAGTGAATGAGTTTCAGTCACAATGTGAAAGTGGAAGCACTTAGTTCATTTAAGCATACCAACAGTGGCAAACAAAAAGTACCAGTACCAGTACCAACACAACCTGGTCATACCACATTCTGTATCACCTGAATCATGTCACCTCATGTCACCTCACATGTCACCTCACAAGTCACCTCAAAAATCACCTCAAAAATCACTCAACAATCACTCAACAATCACTCAACAACCACTCAACAATCACTCAGAAACAACCCACACAAATATCACCAACGAGCAATCAATCTACCGCTTTGAACACTCATAGCTCAGTACCATCTTTCACTCAATCCACTCATAATCTCAATAGCTCATTTCGTTTGTGTTTGTGTCACATGTTTCGTAGTAGTGCCCACTTATATCCACACCTCCTCTCCTCCTGATACTCACATTCCCATTTTGATGTATGATGGAGAATTCAAGATTGGCTTCCCCACGCAATTTCACCTTTGTGGAGACACTATTATGGCACCTGCATGCTGACGGAAGCGCGTCGGTTCGATTCGGGGTGGGAGAATTCAAAAAACAAACATAATTTTTATGGAATACGAAAATATTGGGGCGTGGGGGTCACGTGATGGCTTGGAAAGGTGGAATATAATTTTATGGACCTTTTCAATGGTGCGGATAAAACAGAACGTGGAGCTGAAACGACGTTATAGAGATCATAGAGGTTAGTACAAAGTACCATCAGATAGCCCTGATGATGAGGATTCTAATGGTACCGTGTTTATCCAAAAATAATCGATATTCATTGATTTACAGCCTTTTTAGTGGGTGACATGAACGAATCTCGACGAATAGTTGACTGAGAGAGCCAAGAGTGGTTTCAATCGAGAGAACAGACCATGTTTGCTTGTAAATGTTTCATGATATATACATTTTTGTTGTCATAATGCTCAACAAGAAAGGTATACTGATACCCCAACAGCACACTTATCTAGACATATTTGTATGTAGGGTGGATTTTTTTACACACAACCAATCAAGAACATGACTAGAATCGATTTGCTACTTTTGCCAGCTCCTAACGCATCATTTTTGTAAGTAACCCCAACTGTCCAACTACATCTTAACAAACCTTAACTAAACCCTGAAATTTCAAAAACGCCAGAAAAACCTCAGAAAACCTCAATCTCACAATATCACCTGCAATATACCAATACCACACCCTTACTACCCTCGAAAACCCCTTTTAGCACATTTCAAAACACCCTAAAAATACACTTTCGATTTAACCTCACCCTGCACTCCTCAACATCACACCATGACTCTCCTTGAAATCATCAAAAACTGCGATTCAACCCCGTACACCCCCCTCCCCGACTATTTCACGTTTTGCGCACACGATGGCACTCCCCTCGGCTTTCTAACCCCCCTGGTCGTCGAGAAATTGCGGTTTGAAACTTCGGTCGTCGGGGTTTCTGATGCCGACAAAAAAGTCACAATCAACGCTCAATTGGACACGTGTGAGAAACGTACCGAGGCGTTCGAACGACTAGGCGATCGGTGGCGTGCACAAAAGCTGTTTGATGTGCTGGACGGCTGGAGAAACGAAAAATACGCGATTTACAACCCGTCGTCCACGGTGTATTTTTTGATGGAACGAGCCGTCACTGCGCTGTTTGGAGTGGTCACTTATGGAGTTCATATTGTGGGGTATGTGCCTGGAGCTACGTCACGTGATATCAGAATCTGGGTGCCCAAAAGAGCTCTCAACAAGCCCACTTGGCCTGGATATCTAGATAACACTGTAGCTGGAGGAGTGGGTTACCCTGCTTCATTATGGGAAACAGCAGTCAAGGAGTGTGGAGAAGAGGCCGGTCTGGACCCTCAATACGTGTCTTCTAGACTCGTTTCTACAGGTGTGGTGTCGTATCTGTATAGAGCTTCAGACGACTTGACCAATGAGCTTTCAGTGATTCAACCTGAAGTGGAGTACGTTATGGATCTCGAGATGGACGAAGAAACCGTGCCTGAACCTGCTGATGGAGAAGTCGAGTCGTTTGAGCTGCATTCTGTAGGTAGAGTGCTGGAGTTGATTTTGGAGGGCAAATTCAAACCGAATACTGCTCTGATCACGGTCGATTTTTTGATCAGAAGGGGAGTTATTGGCGTGGATGAGCCGGGGTATGTCGAGATTTTGAGCCATATGCACAGAAAGTTGCCTTTCCCTTTGAAGTAACATTGAGACATTGAGGACGATACGATAGACACTGATGAGTAATAGATGTGCACATATTGAGTAACACACAAGTGGAGATGTAGAGGAGGCTGTTTTTTTTTTTTTTTTTTTTTTTTTTTTTTTTCACCCAATTCACTCCTTTTGTTAAGCTTCATTGAACAATCCCAACTAAACCCAACTAAAGCTCCCAACAAGCACTCACTGCTGTATCGGTAGACATATTTCACACCAGAAAAGACCTCACACACATATCAAGCACGCTGAACACGATTCCGTAAAAAAACACCCCTCCACATACAAAACACCCCTCCACATACAAATATTGCAGCTTTTCCTCATCCAATCACTTGACATTGCACGTGTCTCATGAATATTTCTCATACAATGAATTTCCATTTCCCCATTTGATTTCTCGGCTTCTGTTAGTCGGGAATAATTGCCCTGATTAAGGCAACAGACTTTCGAGAAGAAAACTCTGCCATGTGGAGATAAGACATGCGTTTTTCAACTTTCAAACACGCCATATCAACTTGTAACCGAAGCAACACGTGATGAGACATATGTACAAGTGCAATGTGGCATGTCTTGGCTGAAGTACTTGTAAGAGTCATATCATATCATATAGGACAGCTCTTATCTATACCATTATCAGTATGTACTACTCTTCTTGGCACGGCAAAGTCGACATTTCTACGGTACAAAGTTATTCTAATGACTCGTATCCACATCTCTGAGTCATGACACACGTGCAACCCCTTTAGTATTCGTATCCGCTTCTGTACATCCAATACGAGCCGGAACAGAGTCCTCTTTGGTATTAACTCTCGATCTGTCTCGAGGGATTTTCAGTTTCATTTCACATTTTTTTTCAATTTAATTTCGCAATTTTTTCGCCCGAGGTTGGCACATTTTTCGCTGTCTCAGCTGCTTATCTGTAGCCTGTGAGCAGCCATGTCGATCCTGGATCAGCCAGGAACACGAAGGTTGTGCAGCCAGTATGCAGGGGACTCAGACAAGATAGGAGGACGGTTGTGAGTGGTCAGAGGGGGTTTTAGGTGTGTTGGGATGTTGTCAAGTAATTAGTTGGGTGGGGGTTGTTAAAGAAGGAGAAACAAAAAAAAACAAAAAAAAAAACAAACAAAAAAAACAACAAAAAAGAAAAAAAAAAAAGAAAAAAAGAAAAACAAGGGTTAAGGGTATGGTCACGTGATTTATAATAATGAGAAAATGGCTTATGTTTGGTATGTGGTTTGTTACAGTGGGCAATGCAAAGAGATGTGAAGAGAAGTGGTAGAACTCTTCAAATTATATCTATATGAATAGTAACAAGGCGTGTATGGTATCAAAATGGAGCTGTTGATGTCCCAAGTGCTGATATTTGCTGGTATTCAAGTTTACTAGAATATTGCGCTCAGTATTATTCATAGTATAAGATGGTTTGTGAACAGTTCATAATAAATACAGCAATGTCATATTTGATATTGGAAGAGAGCTACAGTTGTTGTGATTCTACTGCTGTTTTCAGATTGTGGATTACTTCAATATTCACGCTGAAGCATTTCTCTTACCTAAGATAGACAACATGGATCATTCAGAAATATACATAATTAAATAGCAAGTATGTCAAGTAGTGTATGGTATGGAATTGAAACATCCTCTGATTATCATTCTTCACTCGTTGAATATTCATGTATATATGTTTTGCACACATATCATATACAAATACTGTACTTCCATAAGTAACAACTACACCTTGATTATGTCACAATATATTCTACTGATCTTTGTATCTTCTCTAATTTAATTAGATACATTCTTTGCTACTCCTTCATTAATTCTCACAACTCCATTGCATATAATTAATGAAACAGAGGTCACTCACTGAAATAATACCATCATCATGATTTGTATCAGACTTTACAGTACACATTCTTCTCTTACTCCTTCATCACTCACTGAAATAAACATACCACCATCAATATTTGCATCAGTCGTGCAGTATACAATCTCTTACTACTCCTTCATACAAATAATAAATTACCACTCAAACCACTGCAAATATTTTCTCTTTTTTTTTTTCTCTCTTTTTTCTTCACTTTCTCTTAACCGCCCTATCTGGATCACACAACTGCACATGGTGAGCAAACTCCTTGCCCCATTTTTCCATGCCACAAGTCGAGCACTGGATTCTGACGTCTCCCTGCATAGCAGGCGGGTTTTTCGGTGGCGGGGGAGTTGGTTGAGACAGTTTTTTAGTGAAGTAAGGGGTTTGAAAAAATGCCCTTACATGTAATTACATATAGTAAACGTGCCCCATTGTATCAGCCCCATTATCACCATCTTAAATGTAGCGAAAACATTGAGATACAACAGCACAGTGGGGAGAAGTGGGAATGGGAGTTTGATGGTATAGTCGTACTTGGGGGGACGGTAGGAGTATTTTGCAATTTTTGGAAATTCATTAGCATGAGTTTTCGTGATAATATGTCATTCTCAGTGTCAGCCTCAATGTCACGATCTTAAAAGTGGTAGATACTTTGAAACAACACAGCTTGATGGGGAGGAATGGTAATATGAAACTAAAGGTATGGTTGGAATCTGCTTGACTCGGGGAACAAGGAGAATCTTTGAAAATTTAAATAGCACGACTTTTGACCTGAGGCTGAAACATGTTCAAGAGCCTCAAAAAGACATGCCCCATTGACACAGCCAAAAGGAGTAGTTACCCTGCAGTGTCTTTAATAGAGGCTGTTACAGGGAGATAGCACATCGTAATGGGGATGTAAAATATCACGTGGCAAATTATATATTTGTATTCCTCAAAAGTCCAGGAGTATTCTGAAACTTTCAGAAATTGAAAAGCTCCATTTTTGACCGAATTCAAAAAATGGATTCTCAAAGTGTGATTTTGAGGCTGTAGTGGGAATAAGGAGATGCGTAGCACCATTTTGGTACCAAATTCAATATATCTATAGTATTATTCCATGTATTTCTCAGTGCTCTTGACTTGTACATTCTGCATTGTAACTTAGAACTTCACCCTAACTAATTTCTTAACAAAATTCAACTAACAAAATTCAAAAACAAAATATCGGCCAATTTATACCATATAATACTTCAGAAGCCGACATAAAACCCGTATACTAAATTCCACTCACTTACCCTACCTCATTCAGTATAATGGCATAAGTTATATGAAACACATTCATACATTCGTTCGTTCTCACTTAATAATACTCCCAGAGAAATTCCAAAACATGCATCTTGCTCCCCTCCTCCCGCTGATCATTTTGCAACTCTTTAAATATCTCTAACACCATCACCCACCTCATACCGCCCCACTTCCCACTACTTGAGCACACTTACCAAACTCTATTCTACTTAGCTTATTCCTTCACTTGAAACGCCCCATAAACCACCTCTACCTCCTCCAAAAATCATGCTACCCGGAAATAAAACCCACCATTGGATTCTCCTCGCCCAGGAGATGCCTCGTGCATTTTGCAAAATCCGTTTCAGAACATTATTTTATGCCCCACAAATCCACCCATATCTGGAACATAATATAATCCCATTCCGGCCTCAAACAGCGGTACATGGTTTTCCGACAGGTCAGATACCCCTATCTGAGCTATCTGACCTATCTGACGTCACCCAGCTCTAGTACGTTACCCCTCATACCACAGTAGCGTTATATTTAAATATCCACCACAAAGGAGAGTGTGGGGTACAAAGAGAGGGCTGAACTGACCGGTCAAGTTGACTGATCAGATGGAATAGACAACTGACTGGTCACTTTGACTGGTCAAGTAGACTGATCAAACTGACTAGTCATCCTGACGGGTCGTTCCGACTAATCAGATATGACACGTCGGAACCCACCGCTTTGTGTTATTTTTGCCCCTGTCTGACAAGTCTGATATGATATCGCTTGTCTGCAGCCCGTGCAGGTCTGCAGCACGGCCTAAAAGGTGACTCTAAGTTAGAGCAATGCGGCAGCAGTTGCCCGAGCGAAAACGCAAAGTACAAGGGAAAAAAAAAACCGAAACTAAAAACGAAAAAATCCTGAAAATCGTGGAAACAGGTTAACAAAAATCATGGAAAATACAGAAAGGTTGCAGTGTTGGGCAGCATTAAATTCCACATTTTTCCACATTTTTACGAATTTTTCCCGTTCCTCTACCACCTCTTCTCCTGACTCAGTTATGTCACAGTTTATGGGTCATGCAGACGCGCCCTCCCAATTCGGAGATGCCGCAATCACACGCATCAGCTAGACTGTGACTATTAACGTAGATATATAAACACCTCGCTGCCGCCGATGATGCCGCCAAAAAAAAACACACTCTCCTTCAACATGCCCTGCCACCACAAGCAACCCATCAACACTGTCGCCCATGCCCCCACTGCAGACCAGGTGAAATGCCCCAACTGTGACTGTATCGTGCTGCAAATTGATTACCAGGACCACCGACGGACGGGCTGTGATCCTCGGTATAACGTCTAACGATGCCTCTGATGATGCCGCCATGTTGCAGCAGATGCCTCCGACGCCTCCGACGATGCCGCCATGTTGCAGCGACGCCTCCAATGCCGCTAACGCCTCCAGTGCTGCAGCAGATGCCTCCGCGAATGCCTCCAACGCCCCCAACGATGCCTCCAACGCCCCCAATGCTGCCACCAACACTTGCAATAACGCCATGATCTAACCCCTACCACCTGGTATGACATCATGGCAACAATCTCGGCCTGCAGTTGATCTGCGGCCCCTGTTAAATATGCTATTTATTCAATCTATTTATTTGTGATGCCTCTAATGCTGCAGCAGATGTCGCAATGCCCCTGATGCCGCCACTTTTAGCACTTGTAACCTGCGGCATCGTTGCAACATGCTGCGGCATTGCTACACGCGTAAGTTGCAACAGTCCATATTTCTGGCGGCATCATCCCCACAGTTGTGTTAGCCATGTCACGTCTTTAGCATCTTGGCAAACCTTGAAAAGCCACCTAAAACTATGACGTCACAGAGGAGTAGTTGAAGATATTTAGTGTAGGCATGTGGGGGAGGGGAATATTTTTATTTTTATTTTTATTTGGATTTTTTTAAAAAAACTATTTTTATTTATTTTTATTTATTTTTAAATTATTTATTTTTAGTTATAATATTTTTACTTATTCCGAAAACGCGCACTGTATTATTCCTTGCGCGTCTGGTTCAGGGTTGGGGTTAAACAGGTTTTGAGACGGTTTTATGTCCAGGGTTGGGGTTTTCTGGGCTAGGGTTGTGTCAGGGCTAGGGTTATTCTCCGGTTTCATACCTAGGGTTAGGGTTGTTTTCCATTTTCATACATTGGGTTAGGGCATTGTCCCATTCCGTCACCAGGGCTAGGGCAAGCACGCCCCCTTCCAGCAGTCTGGAACATGTCAGACAGGGTTAGGGTTTACCCATTTTGGCCAAGGGTTAGGGCTGAAAGAACTATTGGGTTAGGGTTCTGCCAGGTCCCAGAAAATCCTCCTTACGGCAAGATCCTCATACGTTAAACATGCCAACTGCCCACTTTTTTCAGGTGGAGATGAAAAAAAAAACATGAAAATCGGGATTTACCTATTTGAGCATGTGGGGGTTCCAAAGGGGTAATTGGAAGTGAGTGTTTTGGGAAAATCTGACCTGTCAAGTGGGACATGAACAAGGGTCTATTTTCTTTGGGGTTTGTTCTATTTTGTTCTATTTCAGGAAAACGTCAGAAATATGGAACCCCGACACAAAACGATTGAAGTTTATTTGGAAGTTTAAACTAAAGTCTAAACAAAAAAAAGTGTAATGGGGCTGGAACTCGGAAAGAGAGATCCGAAGAAAACAGAAAGAGTAAACAAAAGAGTGAGTACCAGTAAACAACACAGAGACAGGTTGTAATACAAGTGGCAGACACAAAAAGGCATAATAATACCTGTTTATGTCTGTGTAACATTGCTACCGATCTCTACTGCAGTTGAGCAATTGTATGCACTAGCTCCAATAACCTGACGTCATTATTATACTTGAGCCGTGTTCCCCACCACTGAGGTTGCTAAGGTGAGGTTTTAAATCTCCGAAGATATGTACGGTGAGCGGGAAATGCGTAAAAGTTGTTGGAATGGAAAACGGAAAAGAGCACGTGACTCTTCAGATTTTTGCGAGCATTTTGGTACTATTCACGTGACCCTTGGATGACTGTAGCGTGATTTTTATTAGCTCTGTGTGGGTGGCCTGTTAGACTTGCACTCAAACTGTTTGTGTCCGATCTGAAACTCTTGTACCCCAGAGATCAAGTGACGATTCTTGCTAAAAGTACGGGGTTGGTCCACAGTAGCTCAAACTTCAACGTCCACGTTTATACGATGATTCATAAAGTCCATGTGCAAGTATTGCCGGTTTGTACTGTAGCTAGTTCTATAATGTTATAGATACACAACAAGTGTGTCTAAAAGGTCTGGTATCCCATGCTTAGTCTGTCACGTGACTTCAAAGAACTGTTGAGCCATAATGACATGTTTCGATTTTTTATTATTATTTTATTATTATTTTATTATTATTTTTTTAATTCTAAAGATGAGCTGAGTTGGCTCAAAGCTCAAGCTCCCGAAAATGAAAGTGAGATGAGCTCATGGTTTGGGTGGGTCTGTGGAGATTAGCTCCTGTATGTTTCATGGAGTTGAACATGAGGCTTTTACTCCGAAAGTAAAGGTTTTGTAGATCATGAGATAATGGGATGAGGTACTTGAGCTTGGATATGGACTGATATTTGGTATTAGTTAGCGTTGAGAGATTCTGGGGTGCCTTCGTGATGTTAAACCAAAAATAAAATAAATAAATTAATAATTAATTAAATAATTAATGTATCTTGAAAAATCAGGTCATGTGCAATAAAGAAATCAGAGATGTGATCAACTGTGTATATTTCTTGTGCCTTGTGGCAATCATGTTATCTGTACTGTTGATACAAGTGTTCAGAGGAGAGGAGGGTGTATTAATAATAAGTTTATCTTTATATTTGTTATTATATTCAAAAAAATACTAACAATATATATATAATTTTTATAGATTATTTATATAAATTAATTCAGAAGAGCATTTTCATTGTATCTGAACAAGTTCATGTGAATGGGTAATTTTTTGAAAAAATAATTCAGGAAATAAGAGATTAAAAGTCTTGTTCTCATTAAGGGTGCTATCTTCAGACATCAAGAAATAATTATATACCATACTCGTGAGCTCGTTCATGATAGTTCTGTCTGAGTTGTAATATAATAAAACAATATTAAATAGACGGTGTAGTCATGGGACTAATAATTACGGCTTTGAGCTGTTTGTCTTGCTGTATAAGAAGCTCGTATATCAGTTTGACATAATAATGCAGGAGTCAGGTGCAGAATTGAGATTAAATAATACCAAGTCGATAGCCGAGTTGATAGCCGTGTTAACAATAACCAAAAATGCATCTTTAGCATGTCCAGAAACTACTTCCATATTACAACAATTCCATACCAGAAAAAAATTCAGAATTACAATGCAATTCAGAGATATAGCTAACAGAAATATGGGTACTTGTCTGATGTCCTTTGTTTGTTTGTTTTGTTTCATTCTTACATTCCTTGATATCCCTATCAAACTCATATCGTTATCAGTAAGATTAGCTCATGTGAGACCTCTACATGGCATAACCAGCTGTTTAATATAGTTTGTTATCTACCTGGTAATCTTTGTTGTCCTTCACTCATCTTAAATGCAGGTACGAATTGTAATATTTGGTTATTATGGGTCTTTGTCATAGAAGATAAGCAGGTAAGGGTTGATATACGAGGAGAGAGACAGTATAATTAGCGGTAATATTTACTAAACAACAAAAAACAGATGGCCCTGCAAATTCAAAGCAGATAATAAAATAAAATAATCCACTTGAAGGCATGTATATTGGTATACAGGTTCTGACACTGTAGTGTTACAACCACATCACATCAGATGCTCAGTTCAATATGAAGATAGAGGAGCCATGTTTAGTCTCATGGGAATTCTATGTATACAGTACCTAGGTAAATCAAAAGTAACTACTCAAGGTCTGAACTGTGCTAGTTTACTTTATCTACTCCATTCACAAACAGAGAATAACTAGCACGCTCAGTACATATCACTGTGCTTACTCAACATACAAGATCAAGCACTTCACATATAGTAAAGAAAACAATTAACAAACACTCTGTAGCTACTGGTCGTTGACGTTGGTTACTGTTACTAGCATATGGTACTGTACAGTACAGTATGTACCTCTATATTACAGTACCGGTAGTGTTAAGTTAATTAGTGAATACCAGTTAAAGACAAATCAGTACCTAGAGGTCTTATTTTAGAT
Source organism: Yarrowia sp. JCM 30694 (assembly GCA_001600515.1). Classification (NCBI taxonomy): domain Eukaryota; kingdom Fungi; phylum Ascomycota; class Dipodascomycetes; order Dipodascales; genus Yarrowia; species Yarrowia sp. JCM 30694. The sequence continues at coordinate 2,462,647 of BCKF01000001.1, forward strand.
CATATGGCGTCTAGCTGGGTAGTAATTGTCATCATAATTGCTGTTCTGCCTTGTTTACTTCTTTGACTACCTCTACATAGAAAAAGAAGATTTCAGTCCAGCTCAAAGTGCCTTAAACGTGCGTGAAAATAGATATGAAAGAAAGGACATGGATGCTAGAGCCCAGAAGAACATCCTGAATACATTCACATTAAACTGGAAAGATTTCCCGAGCTGTTGTAGCTATTACAAGAGATTTCATTTTACGGTCTGAGGAGCTTCAAAAGTAAGGATAATTTGTTTTTCAATATTGCATTATGTAGCCACGACCCTGGGTCACATGACATTTACAATTAATATCGATTGTTCAGCAACCACAGTCCAATATGAGCTACAGAAGTGTTAGAAATATTCCTTATGCACGTAAAATACCTCAAATCTGTGTTTTTGAGCACAGATAACTCTAAATCTTACCTTTTAGAAGTTTAAACTTCAGTTTTTCATCACCAGAACCCCTTAAGTGCATTATTTAACCCATTTGGTCTACGTTGACCTTAATTTTGTTAAAGCGACCTTAAATCCGTTAAGGTGACCTTGAAAGTTGTTTTGACTACCCAAATGGGACTGGAAAAGCTTAAAACAGACGAAATTACCCTAATTGGATCAAAAACACAAGTTTAGACTTCATAAAAAGCAATATTTAGACTTTTATATTGAGAACACAGTCACCAGAATTTTCATTTTACGATTTGAAGCCCTTGGAATGATGCTACACAAACGAGTAATAGCTCAAAATGATTTCTGAGCTGAGTAGTATCAGACAAACATGTTTTGCAGGTTGTATCTACTGCACTCCATTATAATTCTTGAAACTACTTAAATAGAATTGGCTTAGTAAGCGTTAGTCGAGGCACAAGTTACCCACGTGATGTTATCCGGTATGGAAAAATTTCCTCAGATCATGACTTCAAAATGTACTAAGATTCATTAAAATTATCTCTGCTTTTGCTGGAGTATCGGTAATTTACGTATTTTGCAATTTTTGTAAGCTTTCAAACTAAACTGTTAACCAAGTACTTGAGGTTTGAAGTAAGTTGGCTAATAAAAAAACAGAAAAATAGAACTTTGAACCCAACACAATTCGCTTTGTGCTGGTCCAAAATGAAAATAGAAAAATATAGATTGAAGCCTGAGATCAGCAGAATACTGTGCATTTCACAAAATAGAGGTGGATTTTTTTTCTGCGCACTTCTACGTATTTTAAGAAATATACGTTTCACGTTCCCAAGACAGTCAAAAACAAGAATATATATAATTGAAAATATTATTAATGCAGCTGTGAATCTCAGGAACCCTTCTGTACACAATTAATATTGATTCCACAGCTTCGACAGTCCATTATGGCTTACAGAAGTGCCTACGATTTTATTTATGCACGTAAAATAGCTTAAATCTCTGTTTTATGCACAGAAAACTCTAAATATGACTTTATTGAACTCTAAACTTCAGTTAAGGATGACCCCCTCAACTGCATCTTTTAACTACTTAGAGCTGGGTTCACCTTAATTTGTTAAAGCCACCTTAAACTTGTTTTGATTTCCCAAAGGGGACAGGGTAAGCTTAAATCTGATACTTCAGCTCAAAAACACAAATTTAGACTTTGTAAAAAGTAATATTTAGACTTTTATAATGGTACACAGACACCAGAAATCTGTTTTGAGCCTTTGAAGGCCATAAATACATGTCACAGTAATGAATAATATCTTGAAAAAATCCCTGAGTCCAGGGGTTTGTTATCCACTCGTTTGATTAGTTGGAACACCTGTTGTTCTCCTGTAATCGTCGAAAAATCAAAACTAGCTTTGGATTAATAAGCAATAAGCGATTAGTCAACAACCCACGTGACGTTATTTGGTTCAACAATACTTCCTTCATTCAGGGCTATAAAATGCATCAACTCACGTTGGATTCTTCTCTATAAGTAATGGACTACCGGTATTTGAGTATTGTTCAGAATAAGTGTACATCCCAACTATATAAATAACCATCTACTTGAAGCTTAAAGTAATTTATATGCAAAAAATGCGTATTTGTGTCCAGTTTATTTTGTGTTCTACTGCGTCAATGTGAATTTTCAAACAGATCAGTTGTAGCGAACGGTCAGACGAACAGAACGCATTTAATAAAATCGATATTTACTTTGTTTCTCATTAGTTGCGGCTATTTTAAGGAAACTTCGTTTTCTCACGTCAGGAGTTTCAAAAGTAAGAAAATAAAAGTTCGGAACATTGTAACCTGTAGCTGAGATCCTAGGGAGCATTTTTTATATCATTATTATGTTGTTACCGCACAATCAAAGCCCATTTATGGCATACACAAGGGTTGGAGATTTGTATGCTGCACGCAGAGAAGCTTAAATGTTTGTTTTTCATAATTGGAACTCTAAATATTGGTTTTTACGAACTCTAAATCTCTTTTTTTGAGTCCTATACCCCAAAACGGCATTATTTAACCCCTTTAGGCTGGGTTCACCTTAAATCTGTTAAGGTCGCCTTAAAACTTGTTATGATTGCCCAAATAGGACAGGGTAAGCTTAAAACTGACGTTCATATCCCAATTGGGCTAAAACTGAAGTTTAGAGTTGTGAAAAAGTAAGATTTAGACTTTTCTAACATGAACACAGATACCAGAAATTTGATTTGACATTTTGACGGCCTTATGCGTTTGTGGCGGTTATGAGTAAATACTCAAAATGATTTCTAAGCCGCGGAGTCTCATATTAACATCTTTATTTTGTTGAATCTCTGGTCTATCTCCTATAATCGTTGAGACTTCAAAAAATAATTTGCCTAATTGATAATTAGGCAATCAGTAAGTTACCCACGTGATGTTAATTGGTATGAAAATAATGCTTTCATGCTAGGCTTCTAAATGTGTGAAGATTTATTAAATTTCTAACTATTATTGCTGGAGTACCGGTGCTTTGACCATTATGCATAGTTTATCATCATTCCAACTAAAATGTCAACAACGCGCTTTAAGCTTTAAGTAAATTTTGCTCGTTTTTACACGAAAAATAAGAACTTGAACCTAACACAGTTCGCCTTGTAGTGAATCAAAATGAATTTGCAAACATGTAAATTGAAGCTGGCGTTGCAAGGACCATAATACAATTTTCAAAATATATGTAAAGATGTTTTTCGAGAACTTGTAGCCATTTTAAGTAAATTACATTTCATGAGCTCAACAGCCACAAAAGTAGGATTACTAACGATTTAGACATATCACGATGTAGCCACGACTCTGGGTCACAGCATGTGTACAATTGATATTTATTAGCGGCCATTAAAGGGCCATTCAGACCTACGCTAGTGCTGGAGGTTTCTCTCATGCACGTATAATAGTTTAAATCTCTGTTTTGATTAATTAGAACTCTAAAATTTACTTTTAGAAACTCTAAACTTCAGTTTTTAGTCTTTCTTAGCCCAAAACGGCATTTTTTAACCCATTTGGGCTGGGTTCACCTTAATTTGGCCAAGATGACCTTAAACAGTTGTTTTGATTTCCTAAACGGGACAATGTGAGCTTAATTAGATGCATATAGCCTAATCGGGTCAAAAACACAAATTTAGACTTTGTAAAAAGCAATATTTAGAGTTTTTGTTATGATGACACAGACAAAGAACACTGTGATCGTGTTTACGAGCCCTTATAGGAATGCCACAGCAGCGAGTAATAGCTCAAAATAATTCCTGAGAGCGTGAGATTCCCATCATCACGTCTAATGAGTTGTGTTATATTTTATTTTCCAGTTATCGATGAAACAAAATTATTAGAACTTAATTAAGTGATCGCACGGCTCAGCCGCCATGTCCCCCAGCCGCCAATCGCGCTAAAACTCCCAATACCACACTAAAATTGAACCTCAATTTTCAAAATCAAATAAAAATCTCAAAAAAATCGTAGAACATACAAATGTATATATATTTCAGTGCCAACTTGTAGCAAAGCATCAACTTCAGCATTTTCCCAAAAAATATTACATTTATCTCTTACATATCACTTGGGAGGGCCTATCTTAAAATGATGATGCTGTCCAGCTTTAGCGTCCACAACTTCGGGGTTGGGAGGTTCCTACCACCAGATTAGGTGAAGTTGAGCTCGTCAGGGGTCCTTCCGTTGTCCATTTTGTCATCCAGACATATATATGCCATTTAGCTGTTGTAAAATTTACGCGTATTTTACAGGATTTTTTTGAATTGTTTTAGGCTGAAAAATCGGTTTTAGTTGCATAATGGTGGTTGGGGGACATGGCGGCTGAGCCGTGCGATCACTTAGTTACATAAGCTATCAGAACAACTACAAGAGGTATATACGAGCAGGAAATGATCTCCATGATATTATCCGACCCCATATATATACTTGATGTTTCCAAATACTCAATGCCATCTGCACTGCTCTATCGGTAGTGTTGTTTTGTTAACAGACCTATAACAATTTCAGCACGTACAGTTGTTAGAGATGGAGCCTGGCTTGGATCTTATAGACTCTTAGTATATCTATATCTATGTATTATGAGTGGAAATGAATTTTATATATCGAGCCTTGTGCTTCCTGTCATGGATGATTACTGTTCCATATGTAGTACTTCGTTGAGGTGTTGTTAAAAATGCAATGCCAATAACCACAGACAACTTCAAGAACCAGATTTCAAAATGACAGTCCGCTGTTTCCATTGTGTTTATTCGTCAATCGACCTTGTCCATATTTGCTTTCTACTCCAGCAAGTCTTTATCAGAACCGCCTGAAATAAGTGATTCTAATGGGTTACTCTAGAATTTTGCAGTATAGGAACAAAATATATCATTCTGGGTACCTTCAGGGATGTTAATGGAGATTTAGCTAGAGTATATAGGTACTTTAATGGAGATTTAGCTAGAGTATATAGGTACTTATGGAGCATTTTTATTGAGTGCAAACACTAGAACGGCTCTTACTCCTCAGATACGAACTTAATCAACATGAAAACTACAGTATGGGAGTCATACCATCTTATTAATGCCTAATCTTTTTGATTTTTGTCGCTCCGAATTATTTTGATTTAATCGGATTTTTTTGATTTTTCAAAATAAATCAGAAAAATACCAAACAATTAAAATAAATTATAACTCCCTTCCCATAGATCCTATAGACTTTTAAAAAACTTTTACATATCGATGAAGACTCAACTAATTACGCAATATCATATTTACACTGGTACGACTCAGATCCATCAAATCTTATCAATTCTAATCAAATTCCTCTTCTTCAACTCCCATAACCCTTCGAAAATAAAGCAAACTGATGTAGGAAACAAAATAAAACAGACTTCCGGGTAAGAGTATTCCCATGGAGCTGTTATCTAGAGAATAAATGTACTTTTGGGGCTATTCAAGGGAAGACAATAATCAGACACTAGAACGGCTCTTACTCGTCAGATACAAGCTGAATCAACATATAAACTGCAGTATGGGAGTTATACCATCCTATTAATGTCTGATCTTTTTGATTTTTGTCGCTCTGAATTATTTTGATTTAATTGGATTTTTCTGATTTTTCTAAAAAATCAAAATAATACGAAATAATTAAAATAAATTATTTCTCACTCCCCATAGGTCCTATATACTTTTAAGAAGCTTTATCATATATATGCGGACACGATCCATACCCCAACACAATATTTACACAGGTACCACTCAGATCCAGCAAATAGCATCAATTCTCATCATTACCCACTTCTTCAACTCCCATAACCCTCCAAAAATAAAGTAAAGTGATGTAGGAAAAAGATTAAAACAAACTACGGGGTTGCAGCATTCGTTTTGAGCTGTTACCGAAAGAATATACGTACTTTTAGAGCTATTCAAGTGAGTACAATAATCAGACACTAAAAAGCCTGTAACTCATCAGATACAAACTGAATCAACATAAAAATTGCAATATGGGAGTCATAACATCCTATTAGTGCCTAATATTTTTGATTTTTGTCGCTCCGAATTTTTTTGATTTAATCGGATTTTTCTGATTTTTCTAAAAAATCAAAATAATACGAAATAATTAAAATAAATTATTACTCACTTTCCAGTGATCATATAGACTTTTAACAAACTTTAAAGTCTAGATGCTGTCGTGTTTAATACACCAATACCATAGTCACACTGGTACCATTCAGATCCACCAAATCCCATCACTTCTCATCAATTTCCACTTCTTCAATCCCCATAACACTCCAAAAATAAAGCGAAAAATAAAGCGAAATGATGTCGGAAACGAAATAAGACACTCTGCGGAGTTATATAATTTGTATTGAGCTGTTATCTAGAGAATATGTGTACTTTTGGCGCTATTCAGTAATCAGACACTCGAAAGGCTCTAGCTCCTCAGATACAAGCTAAATCAATATAAAAACTGCAGTTTGGGAGTCATACCATCCTATTAATGTCTAATATTTTTGATTTTTGCCGCTCCGAATTATTTTTAATTAATGTGATTTTTTGGATTTTTTAAAATAAATCGGGAAAATGCAAAACAATTAAAATAAATTATAACGCACTTTCCAGTAATCCTATTAATTTTTGAGAAACTATTACATATAGATGGTGACCCGATTGATACACTAATATCATTTTTACACTAGTACCACTCAGAACCACCAAATCCCATCGATTCTCATCAATTTCCACTTCTTCAACTCCCATAACTCCCCAAAGATTATGCGAAACATATGTAAGAACCAAAATAAAACAAACTGGGGGGTAAGAGTATTCTTAATGAACTGTTATTGAGAAAATATACGTACTTTTGGAGCTATTCTATTGAGTACAATAATCAGACACTCGAAAGGCTTTAACTCGTCAGATACAGTCTGAATCAATATATAAACTGCAGTATGGGAGTCGCTCCATCCAATTAGTGTCTGATCTTTTTGATTTTTGTCGCTCCGAATTATTTCTAATTAATTTGATTTTTTGGATTTTTCAAAATAAATCAGAAAAATACGAACAAATTAAAATAAATTATAACTCACTTTCCATAGATACTAGAGACTTTTAAAAAGCTTTTGATTATAGATGCGGACTCTATTCATTCACCAATATCACATTTACACTGGTACCACTCAGATCCGCCAAATCCCATCATTTCTCATTAATTTCCACTTCTTCAACTCCCATAACTCCCCATAAATTATGCGCAAAATATGTAAGAAACAAACTGAGACACTCTGCCGGGTTACAGTACTATTATTGAGCTGTTGCCTAGATAATAGATGTATTTTTGGAGCTATTCAAGTGGGTACAATAATCAGACACTAAAAAGGCTGTACCTCATCAGATACATACTGAATCAACATATAAACTGCAGTATGGGAGTCATACCATGTTGTTAATGTCTAATCTTTTTCATTTTTGTCGTTCCGAATTATTTTTATTTAATCTGATTTTTTGGATTTTTCAAATTAAATCAGAAAAATACAAAACAATTAAAATAAATTATAACTCACTTTCCATTAATCCTACAGAATTTTAAAAACTTTCACATATACATAACGCTCTAATGAACACAATAGAGTCCCATTTTCACAAATCACAATCAAATCCATAAAATCGCATTGAATTTCAATCATTTTCCTTACTTTAACCCCTTCCAACATACCCAGGATTGATTGCAGAGGCTTGGAATTTTAAGGTACAGCTTATTTAAGCTATGGGAGCATTGGATAATTTTTTGGTTAAGATTGGGTGTATTTCAAGTAATATTGAAAATGGTTTGTCGCTTAAAATACAACCAATTTTAACCAAAAAAAATCAGAGTGCTCCCATAGCTTAAATAAACAATACCTTAAAAGCTCAAATCTCTGCCAGTCTTCCTGGGTATGTCGGAAGGGGTTAAAGATTTGTAAAAAATGAAACAAAAAGTAATTGGTATAGGAGTGATCCCCGTTTCCCGAAGAACACAATGGTGTCAATTATTTTGCGTTTACTTGCGTTTCTGCACGATTTATTTAAGGTTTTGGAGGACCCAAACTAGGATTTTTGGACATGTTGAGATATTGGTATCTGTGTGTTCGTTGAGGTCGTGTGATGCCAAATATGGTGCTTATTGTGCTTCCTCGTGAGTATTGCTGTTGCTGTCGTCGTTTGAACTTGTTTGTGTCATATCTCGACGGGTAGTGCCCTTACAGATTTTTAGTGTTGATCATTGGATTCGTCCGCCGGAGGCGATTCAGATGATACTACTTTTATTGTATTTGAACATCTTCTACATACACAAAAGCGCTGTGCGCTATAGGTTCTCTCGTTTACTAAAGCCATCATATCTCACTCTAAATACATCCTACAAGAAACCCAAAACCACCAGCTTGATCCTCACCTATCGATAAATAATTCATTTGAGTATCCAACTTCTGATATTACTTCTGGTTATTCGGAGATGGTTTGAAGATTAGTTAGTTTTTATCACAAGTCTTTGTTTGGCAAACACAATTGTACCTGATATATGACGATATACCGAGTTGCACTTGTATTTTACACTCTGATACAACTATTCACTTTAAATTCCAGCTGTTAGCTACACTTTTTATGGCTCTTTTGAGCTGGGCTCTTTTAGGACAGAAACTAGATGTCCAAGTAGACTTCCAAAATCGATTTAAGCAGCATAGGAAGCCTGTAAATAGCTAAGTTAGTGCTGACTGCTGATGCTAGAAGACTCTTCCAATTGATACAGCCGCTAAATGACAAAATACCACTATTTACGAGCCCTGCGATCACTCCTTTGAAAAAGGTGAAGGAGGAGTTTCAGAGTAAGATAAAACATATGAGAGTGTGGAAGGAGACAATGGGAGAAGAACTATATAAGTGGCTTACTTATAGGATTCCTGTAGAGTAAGATATAGTAGGTTTAGTATCGGAAATTTCTAGTTTCGAAAGAGCTATACTCATCAGATATGACCTTAATCAACCAAAAAACAGTTGTATGAGAGTCTAACCAGTCCATAAATGTCTAATCTTTTTGATTTTTGTTGCTCCGAATTATTTTTATTTAATTTGATTTTTCTGATTTTTCTGAAAAAATCAAATTAAATACGAAACAATTAAAATAAATTATAACCAGCCTCTACGCTATTCTACGAAGTTGTAGATCATTTCAAAAGTCTATACAGATCTCATACACATATGAAAGGCATATTTACGAATATTCCCGTTATATTCATGAACTCTTATCAAGTTTCGTTGATTTCCAATTCGTCAACTCTCGGAAACCAGTACAAAACATCATCCAACTCCTCTACACTCTTCAGTACTTTTAGATAACCCCTTATATGTCCATTTAAACCAAATTTAAGCCTATTTTCCCCCACAAACGTCACACTCTGTTGATCCGATTTATTCTGATTTTAATCAAAACATTGTTCAATAGGTCTCGATTTTGGAGGCATTTCGTCCATTGAGTCTCTCGGTCAACATTAAGCATCTTCTTCCTGGATGTGATGAAGCTTGCCAATACCATTTCTTCTTTACTGTTGTTGGATAATTGCTACCAACCATCCAAACATTTCTTCGCGCTGGCTTCCACTCGGTGTTAAACTCGTTTGGGTTGTTATTCCTGATATTTCTCGGTTGTGGATCACAATTCCGCTCGAGAAGATGCCAGGACTTTGTCCAGATCTCAAATCAGGTACTGCTGTGTTTGTCAATCAACGGCTGCGCGATGCAAAATTCACAAATCTTGAAACCATTACCAAATACCCAGGAAGAACGGCAGAGGTTTGAGACTTTAGGGTATTGTTTATTCATGCTGGGAAATAAAACTATGGAACTGGCAATTTTGCAGGCTGTTTGTAGGGTGAGATACATTATGTTTGGAACAGGAGAGTGTATCGACACCATATAAACCCATTTATATATGTATAATAGATTGAAATTCAGATATGATTATACTATTCGAATTGCCTGAGTCACGCTATTCCGATTACCAACTCTAGAATCTCTTAATATTTATATCTCACGAGATATCTCGGTAACAGATTTTAAAACTTCAAGCGACGACAGCAGCATCAATATTGACGAAAACGCTTAGCAAATAGCATATTCGACATGCAGCGACCTCGTTTGTACTATGGGGGTCACGTGACCGAGATCCCGTGATGTCAATATTTTTCGCCTTCTGTGGCCGAGTGGTAAACATTTGGCCTTAAACCTTAAATATTTTTGGGGATTTCGAAAGCTCGTGGGTTCAATTCCCGCAAATGCTGATTTGATAAAATGATGAGCAATGGAGGAATCAACAAACAACTTGTGAGACGGTCTGTTAAAGTGGATGCTGTATGTAATAAAAAAATTTCTAGTGTGATTTAGCCTACATATTAGCAGCATTATGGGTTTCCCGAAATCGCGGAGATAACCGGTTATAAGGGGTAGCACTCTCAGAAACGTGAGTTTTGGGCCAATTCTCTTACAGAGTATATCTACTGGCACTTTCCTCTTGGAAAATTCGTAATCCATCTACATTTAAATCATTACCGGAGTTGTCAATATCCTCATAGTTGCAGCAAGCCATTTTTTATCGCCCTTCAGGATATTAGCAACTGTTCAATAGGGGTCCAACACTAAACACTTCTTTTCTTAGTATTTACATTTCTCTCTTTTACTTTGCAACTACACTTGTCATTTCTAATCACCTCCGCCCTGACATAATATTCCCCCTTTTACCCCACAGATGATTAATCAATATTATTTTGTACTAAATGTCCATGCCTCGCCAGCATGCCCTATATCATACTCCTCCTTCTCCCTATTAGCTCGTTATAACATTACTCAAGACATCGTGACTCGCCATGTCTACAACTTCGCCTTGTTCAACCCCAGAACCACATCCCCCTCTCTCGCTCGCAACAGCCGTCGCAAAATCTTTCCACTGGCATTCTTGGGAATTGCATCAATCACCACAATACCTGCGTGCAGCTGCTTGTACTTGGGCAGCTGCTTGTCCAGCCACGTCTTGATCTCCACAGCGTCGTACTTGGGATCCTTAAGCACCACAAACGCTCGGGGAGCCTCGTTACCCTTCTCGTGGTCGTGGATACCAATAACAGCGGTATCAGCCACTTGGGCATGGCCCAGAAGCATGTCCTCCAGCTCAGCGGGAGCAACCTGCTTACCCTGACTCTTGATCATCTCCTTGGTTCGGTCCACAATCATGAATCGGCCTTGTTTATCGACCAGAGCCACATCACCGGTTCGGAACCAGTGACGGTTGTAGTATGCAGCATCGGCCTCGGGATCATCAGCCTTGACAAAACACTGCTCATTGGCCTCGGGGTTGTTATGGTAACCGTCCATAACTTGAGGACCTCGGATCCACAGCTCTCCAACAGGAAGAGTGCCCTGTTTGATCGCCTCATCTAGTTGCGAGGGGTCAACATCATAAGCAGGTTGATCCACACCCTCCTCATTGACAATTCGGACCTGAGAGTTAGGCACCAGCTTGCCACACGACCGAATATGTCGCTCGTCGTCTTCAGGGTCAAAGAGAGTAGCCACAGGCGAGGTTTCGGTCAGACCATAGCCCTGGACGATACGAAGACCGCCCTCGGATGACTCGCCGGTCTTGTTGCCGGTAATACGGGTCAACAGTGCCTCGGTGATGTTGGCGCCAAGCGGAGCTGCTCCAGACAGGATAGCTCGCATATGGGCCCTGAGCGAGGGGATGTACTTCTCCACAATGGGGTGTTTGGTGAGAAGCACAATGATGGGAGGCACCAAGGTCCATGAGTTGACCTTGTACTTCTTCTGGGCCTCCAGCACCTCAATGAGGTCGAATCCGTTGTGGTAAACGGTCGTGGCACCGGCATAGGGGTTGCCAATGATGAACTTTGAGAGTCCGAAAAGGTGCGAGACGGGAATGATAGCGGCAGAAATCTGCTGATCGGTGTTCAAAGACTCGGAGGCCTTTTTGGAGATCTCAGCGCAAGCAGTGAGGTTGGCATGGGTCAGTCGAACGGCCTTGGAAACACCTCCAGAAGTACCTGAAGACATACCAAGGTAAGCGATTCGAGTTCGCGACTCATGTGGGGCCAGCTTGATCTTTCGCACATGATCGGCTTTGTGGTTGCCGACCATTCGAGCCCGTTTGTCGAGATCTTCAAGAGACAGAAGAGCCACAGGCTTGCCGTAAAGTGCGACAGCCTCATCGACAACACCCTTGAAGGCTGTGGCGTAGACAACCAACTTGGGGGTGGTTACTCTGAACTGATGGGCAAGATCCTGTGCAGAGTAACCTGTGGAACCAGGGGAGATAGAAGCTCCCAGGTCCAAAGCCGCCCAGTGAACCACAGGGGCGAGAATGACGTTGCCAAAGAACGTGATGAGCACGTCTCCCATGGTGGCGTCAGACTCGTTGTCTCTGTGTCGGCAGAGACCATAGGACGACATGATGGCGGCATACTTGTCGGCGAGCTGCCACAGATCTGTCTGTGACATGGTTGCACCAGTCTTGGCGTCGATCACAGATGGCTTGGTTTCTGTGGAATGGCCACCAGATCGGATGAAATCGGTGATGGTGCCGTCGAAGAGCGAGTCGACGGGGATGTTGGGGAGAGTGGCGTTGTGGATGATTGTCATCTGGGTTAGCGGAGCGAATGGTCGAAGGTCATGAGCGACACTCGAATTGTTGTGGCCACAACACTGGGACGTGGGGGTCCTGCACTGGTGATGTTTCACAGCTGCTGTGGTGCGCTGTCGTGTTCACGGGCTTTGTATCACATCCTCCATACTCACGGTAACGCTAGATCTGTAGTGTCTGTGTATGTGTAAGGTCTCTACACACGATCTGTGGTTCTTTCAGTGTCGGATAAAAACCTCCTTAAATCAATATCCTCTGCAAACTTCAATGCACTGCACGGTTAATAATGCGGGGCAAAAAGTGGGGTAGCGTTGGCAAAGTCGTGGCTGTTTTTTCGGGTGTTTTTCTGGCGCTCTTTTTTTTAGTGCGGTGGTCAAGAAGAAGAAGAAGACACGTGGAGGAAAAATAAAGTGCTGGTCAAGTGTGCGTTTTCTGTCTTTATATCCCACACGGCACGTCAATTCTCACCGACACGTCAGATTGATGTGCATGCCGCATGAGCCGCACACTAAGCCCTAAAGCCGATACATGCTCGGAAGAGGTACAACTCCATGAAAAGCTGTTTGTGTAAGTAAACAACCCTATGGGGTATATACATCCACTTACTAATCGATTTCCACATCAATTCCCACTCCTTCGGTGCCACTTGGGCTATAAAAGATGAGCTATGATCGACACCCTTCCCCAGATTTTAAATAAGCTCCGCAGTTCCGAAAACCGTCTTTGCATCCGAACCTGCAGCACAATTGTTGAATGGAAAAAAATGGGGCAAAAAAACAGCAACCGTTGGAAACAGGCCGAAAGAATGCCGTGCCGAGGTTGCAGCCCCTATTTTTCATGCTTAGTAAGCTAGTGGGAGGTGAACGAGTGGAATGACTTATTTGAAGAGTAAGAGAGGTTAAAAAGGCAGTAGGGGAATCTCCTGCTCAAGGGCTGTCGAATGGTATCAACCTCATTGTGGTTAGATGAGTATTTGCCGTTCTGGGGGGTTTCAAGTGTGTCACTTTGTCAACTAAAGTTGCAATTATAATAACGTTCAGTAAGTATTGCCAAGTAATTGAGATAGCCAGAGGATAACACGAAACACACGCAGCAAGGTAGATATCGGCATTTTGAAAAGATTCAGTCATGATGAGATCTTACTATATAACATGGCAAGCAATGGAATATAAATAGGTGCCATTCTCAGTAACTCTTATCAATACCCATTGTAACTCTGTAGAACTACCTAAGGGACATCAAATTCACTCTATCTAACCTCCGAAAGCCTTATTTGATTTATAAATAAGAGATATCACGTGACATACCTTTTATTTGTATCTTCCATCTCTCTATCGGCCTTGACCCCCATGTAACCACCCATCATTTACTTAACCTTGTTAGCTTTAACCACAAAGCTTAGTTGACAAAGCTCTTCAGACCTTATATCTAGTTGACAATCCTAACAACACCCACCACCCTTAGTTAACAACCCCCCTTCAAACGCCTCATGCGTCATCTTAGTAAGCCCGTATTTCACCATTTCCACGTCACGTGACATGACTAAGCAACTCCGTCCCCATTGGCTCAGTTTGGCTTTACGGCTGATTGACAACTGAGACAGAGCATATTTGTTCTTGGGTTCAGGGGTTAATTTCCGGAAAAAAAGTGGTTTTTGCGGTTGCGGTTGCCATGGCAATCAGAGACACGGGGGAAACAGCTTACTAAGAAGTCACGTGATGCTGCCGCTTATCTTAGGTTGCTAAATATCTCTGCTGGCTTATGCTGGCTTATGCTGTACAGTGAAAACGGGCTGGTACCTCCCTGTACCCCGCAAACGTTATTTTGTCGATCAACGTGAGATAGTGGGAGAAGGACAATGGGTGATTTCTGAATGGATAAAATGGTGATAAATGTGTAATTAGTAAGGAAAGGTGCTCCCAAATTTTCCCGTCATTTTGACATTTTTTTCATTTTTCTGCGACTCTTTTCACGTCACTTACCACGTCAAATGCAGTCCTGCTGACATGTGGCCCAAATAAACAGAGTAAACAAGCGATTGTGGGAGAAATTCGAAATAAAATGGAAATAAATGTCCTAGAAATAAAATAAAATATGCTAAATGATCCTCTCCTTTGGGGCTCTCTTTTGACATATAGCACCCACTTGCTACTGTGTTATACCCCCCACCAAACCCCACCCAGTCATGTCTCATTTAAAATTAATTTTATTTCATGCTGTGTCCCGCCATGCCGCCTATGTAGCCTCTGTCTCTAGTCCAGCCCTCAATAATAACGCCGATTTTGCGAGTGCAAGCTCCTGACTACTCAGATCGACACACACCCAAAAAAAAAAACAGCTCACGATGAACGCCATCACTCCTCTCATCCAACCCCATATCGACAAGGTCAAGGCCAAACTGCCAATAGAAAAAATTGAGCAGATTCGCGCCAACATTCCACCTCTACCGTTCGACATCAACAAGGTGATTGCGCAGCTTCCTTCGGCTTCCACGGCCGTGGTGATTTTTGCCGGCCTCGTGCTGCTGGCCTCTTTGCACTCCGGGTTTCTGTTCAAGTACGTGACAGTGCCCTTCATTTTCGCAATGTGCTGTGTCGTCATGCTCGGCAACCACAAACACAAGTGAGGAGGGAGTAGAGGCACAAAACAGGCATGCTCGAGTGGATCTACTCAGTTTGAATATATTTATGGGATCACATGTAGGTGTAGCTGTAGTTTAAGGAGGATCACGATAAGAATAGTGACTTTGGGAGTGATTCTACACTGTAAGGGCTGTATGGCAGGGATGGAGGTGCCGCGATAGAGCAGAGATAGTGCTAGCGCTGTACAACAACGGTATGAGGGGCACGACAGGGTGGTGTAGTCACTACAGGGGGGTTGTCGTGGGTATGACATGAGGAGTGTGGTTCCCACTACACTGAGAATGTCGTGGGTGTTACATGGCTCATGTCGTGGGCATGACATCAGCTCTGTGGTGACCACATGGGGAGTGTCGCGTTTGTAACTAAGCACTTGTAACTGCCTGGGTGAATTGAGTATATCAGGAGGTATTCATTTCAGTTACTATGATCTCGACTAAGCTGATCTGAGATTATAGTTAAGCTTGTCAACTGTACTTGGGACCCACTTAGACTTTAGTTGAACTATTAGATCATCTCAAACTCACCCAAAAATGATCATATCTAGATGATTTTTGCTGTATTTTCAATCATACTCCCGTCTCATCATTTTCCACCCCTAGTACCCCCATTTCCTCCCAAATTTAATCCCATTTCCTCTATCCAATTTCACTTACTCCTATCTTAGCCGCTTGACATGCATCCTTACATCATCTCTCCTAGCCGCTACACCCATCCAATTTCAGATCAAAAACCATCCCTAGAAAGCCCCCGTCCCGCTGATTCTCATGCCACTCTCTAAATCGCCGTACCTCCAAAACTCACCGAGTTGGCTACTCAAACTCTACCTCTGAGACTGTAACCTCGGACTAATACTAATTTTGAAGTAGCCACAATCTTACACTCCCTCTAACCTGTCACTCACTCTCTTTCCGCTGCCTTCTCCTTGTACTGGTTCTTCTCAACACAAGTCCGTATGTATTGCTTGAGGCATGAGAGACGCGTCATGTGAAATGCGGCAACCCTAACCGCGCATGTGAAGTTGAGTGGTGGTTGGCTCTCTCTGTGGAAAACTCTCTTGGTTTCGAACACCTCAAGCAAAGAAAAAACATGACCTCTTTCGACAAGATTGTTGCGGATTTTAATGTGGATTACGACCAGCAGACGCTGTGGGGTGAGTACTACTACTAGGGGCAAGAGCGAAGCGATTGCCCCGGATTTCGTGAAATTAAGAGCATTTCTGTGAAGTTGACACCGTGTTGATCTGTGTCACAAAGCACAAAAGCGAAGGGATTGCATTGTTACCGTGTGTTTTGGGGGCTCTTCTACTCACTGAACTGTTGCTGTGGGTGCGGCGTTACTTCTGGGTTCTCCTGTGTGTCACTATATGGACCCACGACATGGCCTGCGTGGTGACCACAGAGCTGGTGTGGTGCCCATTACAGTGGTGTTGTGGTGCCCACGACATTGCCAGTGTGGTGACCACAGAGCTGGTGTGGTGGCCATGACATTGCTTGTGTGGTGGTATTACACTGGTTGTGTCGTTCCTTCACACGGTGATCTGTGAGCGATTGCACTGTGGTCGGGTTGGCAGTGGTGGATCTGTGGCCATTGGGGTTGCTGTGGTGGTGCTGTTGTTGCACTGCTGGTGCCGCTGTTGCACTTCTGGTGTATTGCTCAACCCCAATGACATGGGTGCTGTGGATTACATGATCTGTGTGCTACCCACGATATGACCAGTGTGGTGGTAACGACACAACCAGTGTGCTCCCCACGACATTGCCACTGTGGTGGTAACGACACTGCTGCTGTGGCGACTTCCCTGCTGCTGTGGTGGGTCTCACTGCTGGTCTGGTCTACATTGATGATGTGGTCGGTACTTATCAGTGTCTCAACACAGCATGCGCCATTCCCGATGGAGACTACACCAACAATGTCATCCACATTACATGAATTGTGTCGTCACGCACAATTGACCTACACAATTCCTCGGCAAAAACCTGCTCAGTCCAAAACCTCGGCTACATATCGGCTCAGACCTCGGCTGTGGGCACAACACTTCCAATGTGGTGACCACAGAGCTTGTGTCGTGCCCATCACATATCCGATGTGGTGACCACAGAGCTTGTGTCGTGCCCACTACATCATCCATGTCGTGCCCACCACAAACTGAATGTCATGATCCTACCGCTTTGGTCGGACACTCTCGGACTACGTCCTCGAATGTCCTCCTTGAGTTGTCGTGTCTGGTCGGACACTTTCGGACTACGTCCTCAAATGTCCTCCGCTAACCCAGTCTGCCTCGCGTCCATCGCCTTCAACCCCATCTTCTGGAACATTGTCGCGCGAGCCGAGTACTCCTCCCACTTCCTCACCAAGCTCGCTGGAGGAGCCAAGACCGGCTGCTACATTCTCGCCGTGACCATCTTCTCCCTTGGTATCTTCCGAGACTACCTGTACCACCAGGCTCTTGAGCAGCAGCCCACCTCCGTTCTGCTGTCGGTCACCTACGTGGACATTGTCAAGCCTCTTGCCATTGTGCTTTTTGCCGCTGGTAACGTGCTTGTTCTGACCTCCATGTACGCCCTGGGTGTTACCGGAACCTACCTCGGAGACTACTTTGGCATTCTCATGAACGAGCGAGTCACCGGCTTCCCCTTCAACGTGTCCAACAACCCCATGTACCACGGCTCCACCCTGTGTTTCCTGGCTTCTGCCCTGTGGTACGGCAAGCCTGCTGGTCTGCTGGTCACTGCCTTTGTCTCGTTGATGTACTCCATTGCCCTCAAGTTTGAGGAGCCCTTCACTGGAGAGATCTACGCCAAGCGAGACCGAGAGCTTGCTTCCAAGCAGAAGTAGAGTCAGCAATGATCATCAAAAGACAGAAACGAAACGACAAATTCAACTATTTATAGCATAACTTATTTCAACATAATAGATTCAACTCGCTATTACAAACGGAAGCGAGTGGCCGAAGGTCACGAGCCAACACTAGGCGAGCGACGAAGTCGTGAGCTTCACGTAGTTATAACTGTAGTTTAGTCACTACATTGGCCATGTCGTGGGCATCACATTGACCATGTCGTGGGCATCACATTGACCATGTCGTGGCCACCACACTACCTCTGTAACCTCCGACAATTCCCCATTCCATCTGTTTAGCCTTGTGACGGCTTCATGCAGCTAACCAATGCCACTGATGCAGAGTACAGCAGGCGCGTGATATGAAACGTCACCCACTAAAGTGAAACGCGTGACACGGGGAATGTAGTAACTACATCACCCTTGTGGTGACTACATGGGTGGTGTCGTGGGCACCACATGACCTCTGTGATGGGCACCACATTACCCTTGTGGTGACTACCTTACTCATGTCGTGGGCACCCAATTGACTCAATACATCCATTCTACAAGTCGCCTAATACAAAATAGTTCGTTTAATTCACTAGCTACTCCTCCTCAGGACCGTCAATAATGATCTTAATGGCCTTACCTTCCGCTGCAGTCTTGTACGCCTTCTCGGCCTCCTTGAAAGTGAACCGGTTGGTAACCAGCTGCTTCACATCAATCTTTCCAGATGCAACCAGCTGCACTGCCAGAGGATAGTCTCCATGGCAGTATCTGAACGATCCAAGAACAGTGATCTCCTTGACGATACACTTGGTGATCGGGAACGTCACCTCATCCTTACCCATACCAACCTGAACCAGTCTTCCAGAGGTAGCAAGCACCGAAACAGCCGTCTGAATAGACGGTTCAGCTCCAGTACACTCCAGAGCGACATTAGGAGAATCAGACAAGCCAGCACCCTTGATCAGAGCCCGGATCTTGTCTGCAGAGTCGTTAGGAGAGTCTCCCTTTGTAGGAACAAAGGTATGAGTAGCGCCAAACTTTTTGGCGAGCTCCAATTTCTCAGGAACAAGATCCACACACACAATTGTGGACGCTCCAAAGGCACTGGCTACTCCAACAGCCAGCAGACCCACAGGACCAGCGCCAAACACAATCACCACATCCTGAGCAGTGGTTTTGGCCAGTTTGTTGCAGTGAACAGCAACAGAAAGAGGCTCAACCAGAGCTCCCTCCTCCAGACTCACGTGATCAGGCAGCTTCACGCAGAAATCCTCGGGGATAATGTAGTGTCTGCACAGCGTACCATCATAGGGAGGAGTGGCAGCAAACACCATGCAAGGACACAGGTTGTACCGTCCCTCCTTGTACTCCTGCGACAATCTGGACGGCACACCGGGTTCCAGAGCCACTCTATCACCCACCTTGAGGTCCTTCACCTCGGATCCAACCTCCACAATCTCTCCAGCACTCTCATGGCCCAGAACCATGGGAGCTTTAACGATGAAATCTCCAATTCCTCCATGCAGGTAGTAATGCACATCCGAGCCACAAACGCCTGTTTTTTTCACAGCAACCTTGACGGAATGGGGGTCGGCGATCTTGGGGTCCGGACGGTCCTCAAAGACCAGATCGAGAGGTTTTCGAAGCACAAATGAAGGGTTGGACATGTTG
Organism: Yarrowia sp. JCM 30694; assembly: GCA_001600515.1. Lineage (NCBI taxonomy): Eukaryota > Fungi > Ascomycota > Dipodascomycetes > Dipodascales > Yarrowia > Yarrowia sp. JCM 30694. The sequence goes on from BCKF01000001.1 coordinate 2,482,428, forward strand.
TATGATGATGAGAGGGGAATAAGGTTGCGGATTATCCTTATATGCATGATGACCTAGGGTTAGGGTAGTGCGAGCGGGTTGCTGTGTGTGTGGGGCAATGATGCCTTAGCGTGGAACGAGCGAAAATTGTGGGGTGCTTTTTTTTTTTGCTGAATAAGCACCAATTGATGTCGTTGGGTGTGTCACGTGACCTGTACCTGTGTTAGTAAGCGTAGTTAGTCTTAGTCATCTTCTTCCGTCACCTTCTCTCAACTCTCATCAAAATTCGGTAACCCCGTTGGGAAGCCGGATTAATGTGCGATAAGCTTTAATGGGCTGATGGTGGGAGACGAGACCGAGCAAGTGCAGTGACATAGGCGGTGTGGTGGGGACGACATGGAGAGTGTGGTGGGCATTACACCGTCAATGTGGTGCCCATTACATTGGTCATGTCGTGCCCATCACACTCCCCATGTCGTGACCAAAAAAAACCCACCCTCGTATCCTGAGACATGAGCCGAGTCTCGGTCTGAATACGAATACGTCTCAACAAGCACCGAAGGCATACTGCAGTGCGGAAGAGCGTTTGTGGAAATGCGTTGTGGATGCGTTGTGGATGCGTTTGTGGCAATGCAGAAAAAGTGGCCAAAAAAGTGGGCGGTTGGGTGTTGGGGAGGGAGGGTGATTAGTAAGCGTATTGTAAGGGTTGTGGAGTGGATGTGGAGTGTTTTTGAGTCGATTGAGTGTGTTCTGAAAAGTGTTGGTTGAGGTGTGTGTTTGTGTTTTGGTGTGGAATTTTTAAGGTGGTTAATTGGGGTATGCATGGGAGTTGAGAGAAAAAATGTCAGAAGCAAAGCAATGGACTCAGAAGTGATAATGGAGGCTGACAAGACCTCAATTGACCATTACATGGCTTAGACGGGCTTCTTTTGTTCTTGTGAGTGTCGGAGAGTGGTGTTGTGCGATGTATGACTGACTTGTAAGGGTGTTTTCGTAAGAATAAAGCAAAGAGAAGGTACAATCTGAAGATGAGAATTAATGATATACTTGCTTCGTACTCATTAGAGGTTTGTACTTGTATGGTCAGTTCATTAATATCTCATATGGCTATGGAGGATGAAGGGTTATCTTGCATAATCACAATGCGGACCTTCCTGGTAACAGCCCAAAGTAAAAGCAGCAATGAGCACTTAGATAACACATTCAGATGGTGATTTCATCTCCATTGCATTATAATTCAGTATCTAGACAACTGTTCTGTCTTTCAGGTAGGTGGTTTTGTAGCACGACAGAGAAGGAGTATCATGCCCTCTTTCATAGGAAGCAAAAATTAAAAAATTGCTATCTCTGTCACTTGGGTGAAACAGCCTTCCAGAGAGCTCCATTTTGATATACTACACGGCTGTATACAGTGAAATACTCATCATTTGAGAGAAACCGTCCACTTCTGCAAAACATCTGACAAAGGTAAACCTTAAACTTGGAATTTCAGAGCCGCATGCCTGGGGGTGCTGTTTTGACGTGTATTTCGAGAACAACGAATTGAGCTATGGAAATTCCAAAGAGTGCATTTTGGAGGTGTACGTGAGCAGAAGAAGGCTGTCTGTGTTTAATTGCTGTAAAATTGGTATCTTTGTACATTAGAGCAAATGTAGAGATTAAACTGGCTTGCTCTAGGCTGAAATCCTAACTTCGCCAAAACACCTCTGATTCCAAATCTAAAATCAGTGCCATTTTTTCCTGACCGAGGGCATCAAAATAAGCCCCCTTTGACTTTTCTACAGGCATTGCCCGTCGAGCTACAGCCGCTCAAAGTAGCATAAAGTACCTAATTTTGTCCCAGCATAAAGTACCGGGAATAAGAAATAATCGTGCATAAACCCAACTAAACACAAAATAAACGGTACCATTGTGTTCGTCGGGAAAGGGGCATCACTTTTATACCAATTACATTGTGTTTCGTTTTTTTCAAATCTTCAACCCGTCTCAACATACCCAGGATTAATGGTACAAGTTTGAGCTTTTAAGGTATTGTGTATTTAAGCTATGGGAACATCGGTTAATTTTTTGGTTAAGATTGGGTGTATTTCAAGTAATATTTAAAAAATTTGGTTGCTTAAAATACAGCCAATCTTAAACAAAAAATTACCCGATGTTCGCATAGCTTAAATAAACAATACCTTAAAATCGCAAACCTCTACCATTAATCCTGGGTATGTTAGGAAGGTCTAAAGATTTCAAAAAAACGAACCCCCAAGTAATTGATATAGAAGTGATCCCCATTTCCCGAGGAACACGATGATAACATTTATTTTGTGTTTACTTGCGTTTCTGCACGATTTTTTTTAGGTTTCGAGGGTCCTAAACTAGAATTTTTGGACATGCTGAGATATTGGTATGGGTGTGTTCGCTAGGGTCATGCGATGCTGGATATTGTACTTATTAGGCGATTCCGTTGATGGCGCTCTTGCTGTCGTCGTTTGAACTTGTTTTTGGAATATCTCATCGAATATGCACGTTACAGGCTTCAAGAGTTGATCATTGGATTCATCTGACTGAGGCGATTCAGATGGTTCTACATTGTTTGTGTTTGAGTATCTTTTACATACACGAGATTGCTGTTAGGTTTGGCTTCGCTCTTGTACTAATGCCAACTTATCTCACTCTAAAAGCATCCTAGCAAAAATATACAAGTATAGCGTTCATCCTCCAGTATCAATTAAGACATCATGAAACTCGCAACCCTGTGGTACCTCTCCTGGTTCCTTGGAGGTGGGTTGAAGTTTCAATAAGTTTTACCGCAAGTTATTGTTTGGCAAACACAATGGTACCTGCTCTATGAAGACATACTCAGTTGTAACTTCATTAGACACACTAAACCAACTCTTTTCCATATTATTCACTTTGAATTCCAGCTGTGACCTACTCCTGCTATGATTCTGTGAGCTTGGTTCTTTGAAAACAGAAACTAGATGTGAAATTAGACCTCCAAAATCTATTCAAACATCAAAGGCAATTGCTAGGGCTAATTTCTAATACTTAATCTTGATGCGAGAAGACTCTTCCAATTGATAGACAGGCTTAATGGGAAAATATGTCAAACTCAGAGTCATGCAATCCCTTAATTCATTATTGGGGTTGAACAAACCGATGGAGACATTCTGAACAAAATAATACAAATGAGATTGTAGAGGGGGACGAGGGGAACATAACTGTACAATTTGCTTACTTATAGGATTCCTGTAGAGTAAGATATCTTAGGTTTAGAAACGGAGAATATCATCTTTGATTGAGTCATACTCATCAGATATAAACTGAATCAACAAAAAAACTGTTGTATGAGAGTCTAATTAGTCCATTAATGTCTAATATTTTTGAATTTTGTCGCTCCGAATTATTTTTATTTAAAATGATTTTTCTGATTTTTCTGAGAAAATCAGAAAAATACGAATTAATTAAAATAAATTATAACTAGCTTCTGCGTTATCGTACACAGTTGTAGATCAGTTCAGAAGTTTAGGCCGATCTAATACACATATGAAAGGCATATTTACACATATTCCCGTTATATCCATGCAGTTCCATCAAGTTACGTTGTTTTCCAATTCTTCGACTCTCTGAAACCAGCCCAAAACATCCCCAGCTCCTCTACACTCTTTTGCACTGTTAAGCCACCTCTTGGAAGTTCATTTAAAGCCCATTTAAAGGCCATTTGCCCCTACAAACGTCACGTTACGTTAGTCCGATTTAATATGATTTAATTCAAAAGATTGTTGAATAATATCGATCAGAGCACGACATTATTGGTATCATTCGAACCGCCGGGGGTGTCTCATTCCAACGGGCAACTCTATGAGTCTGTGGTATGACTGCTCGATGAGCTATTACGCAAACAAGTTCAAACGACGACAGCAAGAGCGCCATGAACGAGAACACTGAAAGAGCGCCATAATAAACATCACACGACCTCAATGAACACGCCCATACCAATATCTCAACAACCCCCAAAATTCCTAGTTTGTGTCACCAAAACTTTAAAAAATATCGTGCAGAAACCCAATTAAACACAAAATAATCGGCACCATTGTGCTCGTGGGGGAATGGGGATCACTTCTATACCAATTACTTTGTGTTTCATTTTTTAGAAATCTTTAGACCTTCCTAAAATACCCACGATTAATGGTAAAGTCTTGAGAATTTAAGGTAATGTTTATTTAAGCTATGGGAGCATTGGGGAATTTTTTGGTTAAAATTGGCTGCATTTTAGCCGACCATTTTTTTTGAATATTACTTGAAATACACCCAATCTTAACCAAAATATTTCCCAATGCTCCCATAGCTTAAATGAACAATACTTTAAAAGCCCATATCTCTGCCATTAACCCTGGGTATATTAGGAGGGGTTAAAGATTTGTAAAAATTGAAACATAAAGTAATTGGTATAGGAGTGATCCTCGTTTCCCGATGAACACAATGGTACCATTTATTTTGTGTTTATTTGCTTATCTGCACGATTTTATTAAGGTTTCGGTGACCCAAACTAGGAATTTTGGGGGTGTTGAGATATTGGTATAGGGGTGTTCGTTAGGGGATCCAGCCCTTAACCGAATGGGTTAAATTCTTGTTAAAGCCGGTTACGGCCGGTCGGAAAGGCCGCGAGTTCGACACCCGCTAGGAACAGTG
>BCKF01000001.1:2487419-2503255 GCA_001600515.1 Yarrowia sp. JCM 30694
ACAGGCGCACAGCACCTGGTGAGTTTATTTGTGACCTACAGTCACTGCCGTGGAGGTTAAATAGACTGATTAATAAATGATTTACAACAACAACACAACGGGGTGTTCGTTGAGGTCGTGGGATGTCGAATATGTGGCTTACTAAGCGCTCCCATGAATATTGCTGTTGTTATCGTCGTTTGAACTTGTTTTCAGGATATCTCGTTGAATATGCATAATACAAGTTTATAGTGTTGCGCATTAGAATCATACGCCTCAGGCGGTTCTGATGGTACTACGTTATTTGTATTTGGACTTATTCTACACATGCAAAAGTGCTGTGTGCTATGGTAGCACTCGTTTACTGAAGCTAACATATCTCACTTTAGATACAACTTTCAAGAAATCCACAACAACAAGCTTAATCCCTACGTCTCCATAATTAACACGTGGAATTTTCCAACTTCTGATATCACTTGTGGTTATTTGAAGATGGTTTGAAGATTAGTAAGTTTTTAGAACAAACAATTGGTTGACAAACACATTGGTATCTGCTCTATGATGATATACCGAGTTGTAACTTTATTGAACGCTCAGAACTAACACTTTACTTTGAATTCCAGCTATGAGCTACTCCTGTTATGGTTCTTTTGAGCTGAGCTCTTTTAGGACAGAAACTGGCTGTCCAAGTAGACTTCCAAAATCGATTTAAACAGCCTAGGGAGTTTATAAATAGCTAAGTTAGTGCTGACTACTGATGCTAGAAGACTATTCCAATTGGTACAGTGGCTAAATGACATAATACCCCCAACTTTGAGCCCTGCGATCACTGGTGTTGAAGAAGGTGAAGGAGGTTTTTCAGAGTAAGATAAAATATATGAGTTGGTAGAGGGGGACGAGGGGAGCAGAACTGTATAAGTGGCTTACTTATAGGGTTCCTGTAGATAAAGATATTAGAGGTTTAGTATCGGAGAATTCTGGTTTGGAAAGAGCCATACTCATCGTATATGAGCTGAATCAACAAAAAAATTGTGGTTTGAGAGTCGAACCAGTCCATAAATGTCAAATCTTTTTCATTTTTGTCGCTCCGAATTATTCTTATTTAATCTGATTTTTCTGATTTTTCTGAAAAATCCAAAAAATACGAAATAATTAAAATAAATTATAACTAGCTTCTACGTTATGCTACACAGTTGTAGATCATGTCAAAGGTTTCGACAGATCGAATACACATATGAAAGGTATATTTACGCATTTTGATTATTATATCCATGGACTACTATCCAATTTCGTTGATTTCCAATTTGTCAACTCTCAGAAACTAGCACAAAACATCCCCCACCTCCTCTAAACTCTTCAGCACAGTGAAACCGCCTCTTATATGTCTATTTAAAAGGGATTTAAAACCCACTTGCCCCCACAAACGTCACACTCCGTTAAGCAGTTTTCACTGATTTACATCAAAATATTGATCGATAATATCCATCAGAACACGAAGTTATTGGTATCATTCGAACCGCCTGAATGAAAGAAGACTATTATTCTTAATTCAGCCTCTAAAATCACAAAATACCTCTAATTACGAGACCAGCCATCACTCAGTTCCTTATTGGGGTTGAAGGAGGTGAGAGAGGTTTTTCGTAGCAAGATAAACTACATGAAATTGTAGAGGGAGATGAGAGGAACAAAACTGTATAAGTGTCTTTTTTGTAGACTGCTTGTAGAGTAATATATATTGAGTTTAGTATTGGAGAATACTGGAGCCCTAACTCATCAGATATGACCTGAATCAACAAAAAAACTGTTGTATGGTAGTATAACGAGTCCATAAATGTCTAATCTTTTTCATTTTTGACGATCCGAATTATTTGTATTTAATTTGATTTTTCTGATTTTTCTGAAAAAATCAAATTAAATACGAAACAATTAAAATAAATTATAACTAGCCTCTACGCTATTCTACGAAGTTGTAATTCATCTCATGAGTAGATGCTAATCCAATACACATACGAAAGGCATATTCATGCAAATACCTGTTATATCCATGAAGTACCATCAGGTTTCGTTGATTTTCAATTCGTCAACTCTCAGAAACCAGCACAAATCATCCCCCAACCGTATTATAGAGTGTACCAATGGATCCGCATGGCGCCGGCGAGTTGGAAAGTACCATCAAAGTTGTAATAAGATATGCCCTACGATTATAAAGCGTGTTGTGCGCTATCCTATCGTGTTCTGCATGTAGCTCAATATATCTTAGTCTACAAGCATCCAAGTGATATCAAAGATCACCAATAACGCGCAGCTATCTTTAACCTCAAAAAGGGATATACCTTTTTCTTATTATGGGCTGTCTCAGAGAATATCTCATACTGTGTTAGTCAGTAACCCATGGGGTTATAACAGTTCGATAGCAGTGTAGAAGGAGTTCGTAGACACATGACACTTACCACCCTTCAATCAGACCACATAGAGCTCGAATTCATCACTCCATATGCTTCTTGTTCTCCAAACGACTGTTCAACATGGCAGCTATAACCACTCTGAGAAATACCTCAGACACTACAATACGTATTACAACCGTTGGAACCCCTTTTCTCACTCAATTATCACTCAATTGACACACTAATATAATCACATAAACAGCCAAGAACCATGTGGTTACAATATCCCACATACACTAACACTGCAGTCCCCAGTCCTGTATAATACTGCGTAACAGTAACCACAATACAACCAATAGCCGATCTGGCAAATGATTTGTAAGAACAAAAATTCTCTAGAAACCCCATACAAAAATCCACAGTAATTCTACAAGTATCATCTCCATTCTCAACTGAACTGACAGAACTATACAAACTGACACAACCCTCTCTTTTGATTCGACATTCAGATTCAACAACTCCGATTCGACAGTGTAACCCTTCATTGATTCAAAAATAGAGTGACAGCTGTCTATAACCACCCCACAGCACACCCTACAAGTACAGAACGGCCTGTAAAAGTACAGCTTACATAAGCAGGTTATTTCTATATACAAAAACAATATATATACAGATACAACCACAACAGTCTCTATAGTGATATGAACACAACAATCTCTGGGGACAGTCTCTAGAAGAGAACCCTAGCGGTACTTTCGTTTCCCCAGACTGATAAGGTTTGCATGCATAACCGTAGTGGCAAAGCTTAGCTGAAATTTTAGTTTAACCACACCTACCTCCACACGCCAAAACAGACCACATCAAAGAATATATAATGGGTCTCTCTTTACGTCAACCAGATGCGTTAGCAGACGCTCCTAGCGACACAAAGCCAACCACCACAACTGCCAACGACATTGAGTACGACTCAGACGACTGTCCAATGTTAGTATCTGGTCCTCCTCCTTCTGGCATGTTCCAGACACAAAACGAACACCATTACAGCACCTTTGACGTGCCCCAGGTCGAAGATCGGGTCCCTATTACGATTATCACTGGCTACCTCGGTTCCGGCAAAAGTACGCTGCTCAATTTTTTGTCGACACAGAAAGAGAAGAAGATTGCCATTATTCTGAACGAGTTTGGAGACTCTGCTGAAGTTGAGAGATCGCTGACAGTCACCCAGGACGGTCAGATTTTCGAAGAATGGCTGGAACTCGATAACGGCTGTTTGTGTTGTACAGTCAAAGATTCTGGAGTTGCAGCTATTGAAAATCTGATGACGAAAAAGGGAAATTTTGATCTCATCATGCTGGAAACCACCGGTATCGCCGATCCGGGTCCTATTGCCAACATGTTCTGGCTGGACTCTGCACTGGCCAGTTCGATTTATCTGGACGGCATTGTGACTGTTTTGGACGCTACTAACATTGTCAAGTGTCTGGACGATGTCACTGTAGACGATGCTCATCATGGAGAGAATAAGGAGCTCAAACCGTTGTCTACAGCCTGTATCCAGATCGCACATGCCGATATTCTCATTCTCAACAAGGTCGATAAAGTGGGTTCTCCAGAAGAACTCGAATATATCAAAAACCGAGTACGAGGTATCAACGGCCTGGCTCCTATCGTTGAAACGACGTTTGGACGAATCGAACTGCCGCAGATTTTGAACTTGAAGGCGTACGAGGAAAAAGTCAACCTGGAACATGCCCATTCTCATGATCATGGATGGCATGACCACAGAATCACCACTGTCTCGGTGGGGTTTCCTCCTGTTACTCTACAGCAAGCAGAACAGCTTGAAGGGTACATTCAGCAAGCTACTTGGGATAACCAGCTTCTTGGAGTGCCTGTAGAGATTCACAGAACCAAGGGTAAACTGGTTGATACTAATGGTAACGTGAGAGTGATCCAGGGAGTCAGAGATACGTATGACGTGATGGACACAAGTCAGGTGGAGGATTTGAAGGAGGTGGGCGATAAACATCCTTCAAAACTCGTGTTTATCGGTAAGAACTTGAGTAAACAGCTGGTACTCGAGAGTTTCGCGAGATACATGGGCCTCACTGATGTCATCTAACTATTTAAATAACAATTATGAATGAATTTCTACGTATACCTACCTTTGTGAGACAATTAATAAAAGAAGAGGCTCATGCCAAGGGTGCATAATCTCTGCTGGCAGAACAAAGCGTACAAATATATCTAAGACGTTCCACATGAGCGTAGAATTAGACCTACAGTGTATTGGGATGTCGAAGAACAATCCCAGTTACTAATATTGCCATTTGTAAAAACTTCTTTTTTTTTCTCTTTTTTTTTCAATTTTTTTTTCAGTGTCACATTTAACAAGGAATATTAGTGCAAAACACATCCCGAACTGGTATTGAGAAAGTTGAAGGTGGATATGGAATCAATTGATCAGTGTGATCCAGGTGTTGTCTTGAAAAATATGAAATCTCCTGTTTTCGCCCCAGTTTCAGTATACCAAAGTTTTGTGAAATTTTGATTTTTGACATTTTCTGACAAAAACTCATGTGGTCCCCCCCATAAGGCGAAAATCAGAATTTTTTTGGAAAAAAACAACTTTTTTTTTTGGTCTTTAAGCAGTTCCCCGTGTTGTAGCGTGCCTCTGGAAGGACAATGCGCTTTGTATGACCTTGCTAAGGTCTCTCCTCGTGCTGATACTCAACTATAATCATATCAAGCAAATCTCTACCATCAACACAGTGTAAGAAAAGGTCAAAGACGTTCCACAAGAGCGTGGAAATGAGTAGACAGCATATTGTGTTGTCAAAGAACAACCTGAGCTATTAATATTGTTATATAAATTGTTTGTTTTTGTTGTTCAACAGCTCCTTTGCCCTAGAGAGGCTCATTTTCGATATTTCAACAAGTCATATGATCCCAGTACTGTAGCTGGGCTAACACTTCTGTGAGACAAAAATCCCATCTTCACCATACATTGATGAAACTCCAACGACAGGCTGTGCTCAGTAAACGAGACTTTCTGAGTGATGCTAACTATCGGAAATAGTCATATTTATATAGAGCAAGTAGGTCTAAGATTGTTCTATCTGAGCTGTAGATTTGAAATATGGAATATAAATTCCAATTGAAGCACTTTTCGTCAACTTGTGCTATTGTGTGTTTGATGTTAACACTAGTATCATTACAGTAGTTCAGTGATAACTTAACACACTTCTTCTGCAACACAGAATCATTCACAATGCTTAATATGTTCAGTTCTTCTGTAGACATACATAAAATCAGCTGGTTCTTCGATGATTTCAGGAGATAAACATGAATATCGAAAGAAAATCATGCAGAAAACGCGGAAAAACTAGGAAAGATGCGGGAAAAAATACTTGGGGTAATCTAGAATTGGCAGATATCTCTATTAGAAACTGTATGGTTTCTATAGCAGTGTTTTTTTTGTACTTTTCAGCTATTCCAAGAATGCGACACTGGAACGAGTCATACTCGTCAGAAATGAGCTTAATCAATATAATAAGTGCTGTTTGGGAGTCTCACCATTCCATTAATGTTGAATTTTTTTGAATTTTGCCGCTCCGAATTATTTTTATTTAATCTGATTTTTCTGATTTTTCTGAAAAAATCAAAATAAATCACAAACAATTCAAAAAAATCATAACTCCCTTCCGTGTTACTCTATGGTGATGCGAACTTTTGTAATATATTTCAATACGGCCAATGCACACTGTGATGTCACATTAATGCACTTTCCAGTCAAATCCCTTAAATCCCATTGATTTTCCGTAATTTCCATCCCATAAACCCGCACAAAACACTCTTCAAACCTCAATCAGATTATCTGTTTTCTCAATCTTCTGTGGGTAAATCCCCTGAAACTGATCCACTTTGCTAGGTACTAAAAAAACGGCACCTCATCAAAATAAAGCAAGTCTTCTATCAAACTTGGCAGGGGTCAAATGCTGCATAATCTTTGCAATATTACAACAGTGGCACCAAAGATGTAAAACGTGACAAAACAGCATAGAATTCGACCCACAGTATATTGTTATGTCAAAGAATAATATGAGCTATTAATATCTCAATTTATAAAAACTTTGTATTTTTTTTTTCAGTTTTTTTTTCCAATTTTTTTTCAGTGTCAGAGTTAACAAGGGTTAGTGCGATACAACACATTCCGAAGTAGTATTAACAAGGGTGAAGATGGACAGAGATTCAATTGACCGTTTCGATTCAGGTAACGTCTCAAAAATTACTAATCCCGCGGTTTTCACCCCAGTTGGATGAGTCTAAAGTTTTTTGAAATCTTGATTTTTTGATGTTTTTTGACAAAATCCCATGTGGTCCCCCCCACGAGGTAAAAAGTGGATGTTTTTTGAAAAAAAGGGACAGTTTTTTTTTCGTCTGTAATTGAAAATACATAGTTTCCCGTGTTCTAGCATGTCTCTGGGAGTACTGTATCGTTTGTTCTACCTTGATAGGATCTCTCCTGGTGGTGTTACTCGAGTAAGATCACAAAGCCGTTTTGAATAACTTAAACGAACATGAACACTGATCATATGGTACAAGTTGGTACAGAAAAGGTGTTTACAACATGTATGATGAATGAATGAATGGACATTTATCTGAGGACTGTATAACCAGTTGACTTATAGCAAATGTAGCTGTTAAGTTGGTCTATTCTACGCTGAAAATCCAACATGGCCAAAACATATGCAATGTCTAATCTGAGAACTGTATGATAATCCCCTGATATGGGGCTTCAAAATGAGCCACCTCTTACCTTTCTATGAGCAATAACCGTAGAGTAAAAGTCACCTAAAGTAGCATAAAGTACCTGGTTTGGTCCCAGCATAAAGTATCGGGAAAGAATGCATGAAATATGCACACTGGTGTGCACCATATATGCACTGCTGTGCATGAAAGCCTTGCATATTTAATGCACTGTCGTTCTACATTTTGAAGAAAAACATAATGTTTCAACTAAGCATACTGTAGTCAAAATTGATCCAAAACGAACATAAAAATATGGAAAATAATGCCATCATTACGGGCTATATCATCCGGTTTTTGAGGTTTTTGTGGTATTCTTTATTCGTAAACTGCAGCATATCTAAGGATGATAGGAGTACAAGGCGTAACATGCACAAATAAGACAATTTCGAATTTTTTAACATTTCATGGAATACTCACAAACACTGGCTACATGATGGTATATGACTCATTTCTTCTAAACGCCTGTAACACGCTGGGATCGTTGATAGAAGTGCTGCTGAACCTCTCCATGCACTGAAAATAGCTTAAATCTCTGTTTTTCATGCTCAAAACTCTAAACATTGCTTTTTAGAACTCTAAACTTCAGTTTTCGGTCTCCTTTACCTCATTAGGCATCTTTTAACCCCTTTGGGCTGTGTTCACCTTAATTCTGCCAAGGTGAGCTTAACACTTGTTTTGATTTCCCAAACAGGATAGGGTGAGCTTAAATGCGATGCAGATGTCCCAATTAGGCGAAAACACAAGTTTAGACTTTGTAAAAAGCAATATTTAGACTTTTATATACATGACACAGACACCAGAAATGTCTCTGGTCAGATTGAGGGCCTTCGAAGTATGCCACAGTTATGAATAATATCTTGAAAGAATCGCTGCGTCAAGGAGATCAATATTCACACGTTTACTTTGTTGCATCTGCAATTTATTTACTGTAATCGTTGAATCTTCAAAAGAAAATTTGATTTATTGATAATTAGGTAAACAGCAAGTAACCCACGTGGTGTTTTTTGGTACGAGAAGAATTCCTTCATCTCGGGCTTCAAAATGTGACAAGACTCGTTTGATTATTCTTTGTCGTTGTTGTGGTGTCGTTATACAAAGACTATGCAATGTTTATCACTCTTCCAACTAAATTGTCAGTCACTTACTTAAACGTTAAAGTAATTTCGATATGATTTTTACACAAAAATGAGAGATTTGAAACCAACACAGTTTCCTCTGAAGTGGTTCAAAATGAATTTACAAACATGTTAGATGAAGCTGGAATTCAGATAAATACAATACAATTAACAAAATTGATATTCAGGTTGTTCCCGACCAGTTGTGGCTATTTAAAGGAAATTACTTTTTCGTATCTCAGGAGCCTCAAAATCAAGAATAATGAAGTTTGCAACATTGGAAGATATAGCTGAGACTCCGGGGTACTTTATGTATATAAGTAGCATTGATTCCGCCCCAGAAATAGCCCATTATCGCATATACAAATGTCTGGGATTTTCCTTATGCACGTAGAATAGTTTAAATGTCTATTTTACATAAATATAACTCAAAATCTTACTTCTATGAAACTCTAAACTTCAGTTTTTGTCTAATACACAAATTTAGAGTTGTGCAAAAGCAATATTTAGAGTTTTTGTTATGATTTCACAGACATCAGAAATCAAATCTGCCGACAGAATGCGTTGCACAACAGCAGCAGCAATGAATGATACCGCAAATGAATCTCTGAATCCAGGAGATCATCATATGCACTTTCGTTGTTGTTGTTGTAAATCATTTATTAATCAGTCTATTTAACCTCCACGGCAGTGACTGTAGGTCACAAATAAACTCACCAGGTGCTGTGCGCCTGTGAGCTTACATAAGAAATACTACTATTTAGTCGCTGGAAAGAAAAGAGCCGCTGTCCCGAATATACGTAAGTGGATGAGGGTAGAGAGCTTGACGCTCGCAAATAACCCCAAACAAACAGCTCGCCTCATTGGCGGTGGTTTTACCCCAGTCTTCAATCCTCCTCCAGCTTGTCTCGAAGTTGTTGRTGCTCTCCGGGCTCCTCTAGATAACTAGCGGAGTGCCCAAGAAAGCGGTAAGTGCAAGTAAACCCTTCTCTGTGCCCAAGAGAGTAGCATCGGTGAGGTCGCCAGCTTCGGCTGCCAGTGCAGCCCGAGCTTCGATTCTCATTCGACACTCCCTGAGGACGTGGGATACGGTAATTTCCGAGCCACACTTGCAAGGTGGGGGGATACCGAATCTACCGAGATGGTTAGTTCGTAGTTGGACCAAAAGCGACAAGACAGGTCTTGGTGCTTCACGCATGGCGTGACACATGAGTGTGTCTGGAACCTTTGTCGATACCTGGATACCTGGATGTAGGGCTCGGTAGTGGGGGCAAGAAAGTCTCGCCTCCCCTGTCGGGTCCTCCCGGTTCTGGGTCTTGTAGTTGTCGTACCAGTTTTGGAACGATGTAGCGTGCTGAGCCTCGATGATCTCTAGACTCCGACGCATTTCCCTTAGTAGCTCTGCATTGCCAACGATCGCCTCTGGGTCCGCCGACCTCTCCTCCTTCGTTGACCATGGCGCGTAAGCTGTCTCAGTGGCTCTTCTCACCTTCCACGGGATACCGGGAGGGAGCAAGCGTTTGTTTGACCCTATGCACGTCTCCTTCTTGGCCTCGAGGTCTGGTACCACGTTGTCCAAGTTGAGCTTGTACTGTTGTCTGAGTGTCTTTTTCTGAATCGTCGTTGGCCATCTAATGTGGAGGGGCGCCAGAGCACCTTCCACGTGTAGCACGTTCAGGGGGGTCGTGTAAGCAGCTCCGAGTATCAGTCTGAGTGCTTGGTTCTGGATCTTCTGTAGTCCCTTCAGCCGGCTCTTGCCTAGCCTGTGGTACCAAATCTCGATGCCGTACTCCATGATGGACATGACGCACGCCTTGTACACGCTTCTGACAGCGTCTCCTTTTACTCCGAAAATGTGRCCACCCAGCCTCTGCGTCAGTGCCAACGCACCCTGCGCCTTCGCCTTCATCGCCTTCAGGTGGGGACCAAATCTCATCTCCGTGTCCAGAATAATGCCAAGAAGTTTCACTTGGCTTTGAGCTGGGCGGACGTCACCCGTGGGTAGCGTCAGGCCCGTGCTCGTGTCGACTCCACCTCTTCCGAGGTGCATGAAGCCCAATTTGTCTCCGTAGTCCATTTCCATGTGGTGTACATCCGACCAACTGTGGATAGCTTCTAGTACTCTTGCCAGTTTGGCAGTGTTATCTGCCGCCGTGCCGTGAGTGTATACCGTGATATCGTCGATGTAACCGATCACTTTCGCTCCGTAGGACCGGATCAGTCCATAGATGGGAGTGGTATGTAGCAGGAAGAGAAGTGGGGAGATCGGCGAACCCTGGGGGATGCCGACCTGCACTGGCCGAGGGGCCAGCACTCTCCCGTCAATGACGAGCGAAGTGCTTCTCTCTGACAGGAAGGAGCAAACCCACCTGATAGCCACCTCGGGCACCTGGAGCTTGGCCAGGGTCTTGAGTAGCGTGTCTCTGTGTACTTTGTCGAAGGCACCCTTCACATCAACCATCATGGCCGTTGTTCGGGTCCCCTGCTTGCTGTTAGCCAGTTGAGCGTCCTGGATAAGCTTGAGTACCGCATCTGGTGCTGAATACCCTGCTCTCCCTCCATATTGCTCCTTGGGGAGGGTGTGTCTGGTGATGTACGTCAGCCTGACTTGATAGATGGTCTCTAGAACTTTGCCCATGGTGTTTAGGAGACTGATTGGCCTGTACGACTTTGGCACCGACCAGTCTCTTTTACCACCTTTCTTCAGTACCACTGTGTTGCTACTCCTCCACGCGAGTGGCTGGTAGCCCAGGGACACACACGCCTCAAAGAGTCTAAGCATGTGTGGTTTGAAGGATTCGCATTTCCAAGCCTCCTTCAGCGCTGTAGCCTTCAGCGTGTCGGGGCCCGGGGCCTTGTTTCCGTTGATCTTTCCTAGGATCAGGTCCAACTCTTCTACAGTCAGTGCTCCCCATTCCTCCTCGGGATTAGCCTTGAAGTCATGGATTGTTGATGTTGAAATTGGGGGTGGCGGGAATAGTCCACCTTCCAGTGCGTCCGCTTTACCCGCGAGACTTGTGGTCCACTTGCCAGCTGCGTTTTTCAGAGCTGGTAAGGAGCCGCTGGGCTCGCTGGGCTTGCAGAATTTGGCGGCTTGCCAAATTTCCTGTGGAGCGAGGTCCAACAGGAACTGTTGCCAGTGTTCTTGTTTGGTGTCTTTGAGCAGTTTGTGGTAGTCGTTCGTGAACTGCTTTGCTCTCTCAACGTTGGCTTCTCCCCCATAGTCCTTCGCCTCCTGTCTAGCCCTCTTGGCACTTGTCAGTGCAACGCTAAGCTCCTCTGTCCACCACCGCTTGCTCTGAATAGATATCTTCAGAAAAGGGGTGTGGAGTTGGAGGGCTTCTTGAATAGCCTCTGTGATTTCCTCGGCCAGGCTGTCTATCTGACAGTCTGTCTTCGGGCATCTTGATCTCATAGCTGTTCCCTTGTCCCACAGTGTGTTGTGGAACTCGTCCCAGTTGGTCTTTTTGTAGTTCAAACGTTCGTAGTCCGTGATGGTTGCTCTCTCTTCCACCGCTGCCTGGCATGTCCAGTCCAGCTGTAGATGGTCGGACAACCCGACTCTATGTTTCTTAAACGTGATCAAGTGCGCCGTTTCCGCCTTGGCCATGACAATGTCGATGACCGAGGCAGAGCCGCCTGCCACTCTTGTGGCCTCGTCTCTGGGAGAGACTGGCACGTACCCCTTCTCTCCAAACCAAGCTACCGCCTCCTGCGCAGCCCTGGTTGGGTAGATACCTCTCATTTCCTCCCATGCATGATGCCTCAGGTTGTAATCACCTGCGATAACCACATGTCTCCTCTGGTTTTCGTCCAGTAGTTTCCTCATCTCCACCAACGCTCCTTCMCAGTCCTTCGTGGGTTGGTGGTACACATTCAGGATGCGTACTCCCCCGATGACGACAGAAACCATATCCCTCGAGCTCAGAGCCGGCTCAGGCGTGACCGTAGTCCTCTCCCTGAGTGCCCTCTGCACGTACGTTACCGCACGCGCCTCTTGTCCTGACTTGTTACCGCTAGCGGCGTGGTAACAATCCCAGCCTTGGTGTGACGGCAGCTGGAGTGTCTGATCCTGAATACCCGGTTTGATGACCTCCTGTAGTAGAAGGACGTCGTACCTCTTGTACTCCGTTGTCAGAAGAGTGATTACCGTGTTTCGATTCTTCTGACAGTTCAATTGTAAAACCCTGAAACCGACCTTACTCATTACGAGGGGGGTTTCTGGGTTTGAGTCTGTAGGGTCGGCTCGCCGGRAGCACCTCATGGAAGCCCATGATCTTGGCACTGCTCGCCTTCTCTTCGTCTTCTTTGGTGTCAAACCGTACAACCACCGCTAGTGGACGTTCAGTGTGATCATCTCCCTTGGGCCGGAGAATTACCGGGCTGTGGGTGAGTGTCATCGAGTTGGCCGACTGGAGTCTCAGGCGGATTTGCTCGGGGTCGTTCGGGGTCGTCTTTTTGGACATGTAGAAAACGCGCTTGAACCACACGCTAGTGTCCAGCTCRCTGAATCCCTCACCTAGGGTGCTGATGCAGCTTGCAATCTTTTCGGGGGTCGTTGTCTCCTCACCCTTGTGGAAAACTCGGAAGTTTCCGTTCATGGTGGGRGCGACACCTCGAATTTCGAAGTGGCCGTTGTCCTTGAAGCTCTCCTCGATCGTCTGTGCCGAAGCTCCCTCGGGAGCCACGATGCAGAACGACGGGATCTGGCGCTTCGCGTTGGCGGCGGTCTTCTTGGCCTTGGGCTTGGSCTTGGGCTTTGCCTTCTGGGCCGAGGGCCCCTTGGCTGCGTTCTTGGCTACGCTAGCGTCGCTCTGGGCGGCCTTGGCGTAGGTGCTGGCTTTCATGCTGGCGGTCGTCGAGGCTTCCACCTGCTCACGTAGTTTCGCGTTGTCGTCTCTGAGGGATTTTAGCTCCTCAGTCGTTCGTTTTTCGGCGACCTCCATAAGGTAGATGCGCTGCTCTAGTTTCTTGATCAAGGCGTGAGTGCTGTTGGCGCTCTCCTGGGCTCGTCTTCGTTGGTATTCTCCGTTGTTGTCTTCTCGTACACGCTTCGTGGGCGAAGCCACGGCGGCGTCGATTTCCATTAACATGGGGTCAATTTCAAAAATTTCAGTCTCTCGCACCTGCTCGGCGCCGTCGCGGTTGCTTCCCGCTCCTTCATCCATCTCTCCTCCTATTCCCGGTGGGGTAAATTCGAATTGTTGATTTTCACTCTCCATCGAAGGTTTTTTTTCATATGCACTTTCAATGTAGGATATTATACCTGCTTCTCTAAAAAACCCAGAACTGAGATATCATTACGAGAAACGCCGTAACAGCTCAGGAAATAATACCACGTGGTTATGAGTAACGGCAAAAGAATTCTCCTATGTCTGGGCATCAAAATGACATTATATTTAATCGGAATACTTTTGCTTAGTGAGCATTGCAAAGCCCATCAAAATCCACGACTTTCTGAGTCGGAGGTCAGGCAATTTTGACGATTTATAAAATCGCAGTTTTTTGACAGCACGTGATACTCCACTGTTGTTGACGCCAGATTATGATATTCTCAGATTCACAGCTGGTTTGTGAGCTGTTCTACGGTCTTTTGTAATTTGATACCGATTTGAAACCAGTGCTCCATCAACAGTGTCTACAGCAAATTGGAGGCGTCACAAGGGGGTAGGAACAAGGATACTGGAGTTCCAAAGGCCTTATAAATCATGGGAATGTATATCTTCAATAATAAATCGAAACTGTTTTTGTTTTTATTTTTTCTGTTTTTATGCGATTTTTCCACCCTCAGTACAGGTGATTTCTTCCAAAATGCACCAAATTTTGAGGTTTTTCAAAACTTGAAAATATCGAAAGTGCCGAAAAACCGTCAGAGTTTCAATTTTAAAAACACAGTGCTATCTGAATATGACCATATATAACTGCCACCATGTTCACTTTTGTCAACATCTCTTTGGAATGTCTCGTTTCACCCTGACACTCAATTTATTCAGGTCAAAAATTACCACCTTATTTTGAGAAAAGTCAAAATATCGTTTTCTGACTCGGTCAAAAAATTAACACAAAAATATTTTTCTTAATCGTAACGGCACAACCAGAGCCGTGATCTTCTCGCGAGTAGTGGCAAGCTGTTCGTAATCATGTAAAGGATTTTTGCAATATTTTTACTTATTTTTCAGGCTTGAATTGGTATGTGTATTGGCATTTTTCGTTTTGTGGAATCACAAAAAAACATGGATTTTGGGGGAAATCGCCTGTACTTGTGGTGGAGAAAATGAGAAAAAATTGAAAAAATGAAAAAATCACAAAATGATGAATACGCAATGTAAGTGGTCCATGATGTTCTTTCGCATCACAATATACTGTTTACCGGTTTCCATGCTCTAGGTTCATGTATTTCTCCGTTTTGTACACTTGCTCCTATCACAACACAGATTATGCACACCTTAATTTTGATGCAGTCATGCAGGGTGTTCCAGAATTCTGGGAGGCTTGTAAAATTGGAAGTGACTTGTAGTATGGATGGTACAGTAATAATCCTCAAATTTGGGGAATCATTTTGATATACAATAATACTATGTTTGAGATCATTCCTCCATGAAAAAGAGGTTTCCTACTTTTGAGGCTGAATATTAGGTTTAGATAAAGTTCAGTCTTTGTGACACTAATATTTTGGGTCGAGCATTTGGGGCTGGAAAACTTCACCAACACAGATCCAAAACAAACGAAATTCGGTGTAGTGAATAAACAAGAGATTTAGTTTACAACCATAACAATCATGTGGTGCTGGAAGTATTGCTACTAGTTATCCATGTGTCTGTGTTCTGTGTACCAATTTTAAGGTTTGGCATATTTTGTGGTTCTCTGGAATTTCTCTTAAATGTGCTCTACTAGTTCAAATAATCATACGTGATGTATGAATCTATCTAACGAGCTCAGTAATGAATAGTTCCAGCAGAAATTCCTAGTTTTGGTCATGTTTTTATCGAATGTGCTGTTACAAGGCTACACTGGCAGGAAAATCCTAACTCAGCAGAAACAGCTCTGAATCGAAATCTGAAAGAAGCATTCTAATTTTCGAACTCAGCGCTTCAAAATGAGCCACTTTTGACCTCTCTACGAGCTCTCCTCGCTGAATAAAAGCCGCCCAAAGTTGCATAAAGTACCTGGTTTGGTCCCAGCATAAAGTACCGGGACGGCATAAACTACGGGTATGCAAGTATGCAAGAGTATGCATGGTCCTGCATGAATTTCACCTCACCTGACCCACATTTTTCAGTCACGTGACCTGATTTTTTCACCTCACCTGAGCAACATTTTTCAGTCACGTGACTGAAATTTTTCACCTCACCTGAGCAACATTTTTCACCTCACCTGAGCCACATTTTTCAGTCACGTGACTTATATTTTTCACCTCACCTGAGCCACATTTTTCACCTCACCTGAGCAACATTTTTCAGTCACGTGATGTGAAATTTTTCAGTCACGTGATGTGAAATTTTTCAGTCACGTGATGTGAAATTTTTCAGTCACGTGATGTGAAATT